>PVKU01011318.1:0-44359 GCA_004027475.1 Anoura caudifer | reverse complement strand
CACCACCACACCCACCACCACCACCACGGAGACACCACCCACCACCACACCCACCACCACCACTACGGAGACCCCAAGCACCACTGCACCCATCACCACACCCACTATCACCACTAGAACTTCAATCATTGTGCCTACTCCCACACTAATCCCGACCTCTACCTCAGTCCCTTCTCCTGGTGTTGAAGTATGCTGCTATTTGAACAACACGTACTATGTGCCAGGTACCTGAGTTTTTTTCTTCTGACTCAGGCATCAGAGGCTGGTGGACTTAGGTCTACTTTTACCAGTGGGGAGGAGTCCAGTCTCAGGTCTGAACCAGGAGCTGCCAGGCAGCTCCCTGCTGAGTGTGGTGGCTATCCTGTGGCCAGCAGCACCCTGCTGTGGCATGAGTCAGGGGACTGTAGAGGGTGGGCACTTTTGTGGGGACCTGCCTGTGCACTCTGGTACCACTGCCTGAATATCACAGGGCCTGGGTGTCTCCCTCGCAGGTGACGTAGTGTACAATGGCACTTACAGAGACACCTGCTACTATGCCAACTGCTCGGTGAACTGCAGCATCGAGATCTTCAACTGGCCATGCCCATCCACACCTTCTCCCAAGCCTACACCATCCAAGCCTACACCCTTTTCCACACCCAGCCCACCTGCACCCACAACGTCACACATACCTACTGCCACCAAGCCCCTGGGGTGTCCGGACTTCGACCCTCCCAGACAGGTCAGTGGGCTGTGGGCAGCTTTTGGTCCCTCAGCACCAAATGCAACGTCCTGGCTTCAGTCTCCAGGGGCTGCCTTTCTGCTGGTCATCCAAGATGGCCCTGTGCTGTCCATCCTGAGCCATCCGCCATTGAGCTGAGCCTTCTGGGTGCAGTATCTGCTGGCGCTCTCTCACCTTCTCGCCCACGCCCCCATGATCCTCAGGGGAGGCAGTGGGCTGTGGGGAGGCTGAGGGAGCTCTCTCCTGAATGGGGCACCCTTGGCCTCCAGCTTCTGGGGGGGCACCCAGACATGCACCCAGGGCCTCACATGCCCTGGAGGGAAGAGGCGCTGGTTGGTCCCAGCTGACATCATGCTCTCCTGGCCACAGGAGAACGAATCGTGGTGGCTCTGCAACTGCACCATGGCCATCTGCAAGCATGACCACACTGTGGAGCTGGTACAGGTGGAATGCAAGCCCCCACCCATGCCCACCTGCTCCAACAACCTCACGCCCGTGCGCGTCATGGATCCTGATGGCTGCTGCTGGCACTGGGAGTGTGACTGTAAGCCTGTGGACACCTCGTGACCCTCCCCTCCCCTCCCCCCTCTTCCCCTCCTTTCCCCTCCCTCCCCTGTCCTACCCTTTTGTGGGTGGAGGCTGCAGGGCCTGAGGACCTTGGGCACAGAGCCCAGGCTGTGCGTGATGGCTTGGTGTGCCAGGCACATGTCCTGAGGGACTCCCTACTCCCAGTTCCCATCTTGGGTCAGGCTTGCCTGGGGCAGCTCGACCACCTCCCTGGAATGAGGCTGTTTCTGGGGTTAGAGGGCAGAGCTGGAGGTGGGCCCTGGGCTTCTGGCTTCAAAGCCAGGATGTGTCCTGTTGGAAGGATGGGACACGGCAGGCTAAGTGGGGAGGTACCCATTTGGGGGCCGGGGGTGGAAGCGACCCTTCCCGGTTGGCACGCTCGTGTGCTCTGGGATCCAGGCTCTTCTGCCCTGGGTTGCTGCTTGCTTTCCCTTCCCGTCCCTGTCCCTGCCCCATCTTGGGGCTCTGCGCTGGCTCACCCAACTCCCTCTACAGGCTACTGCACGGGCTGGGGGGACCCACACTACGTCACCTTCGACGGGCTCTACTACAGCTACCAGGGCAACTGCACCTATGTGCTGGTGGAGGAGGTCACCCCCAACGTGGACAACTTTGGGGTCTACATCGACAACTACCACTGCGATGTCCATGACCAGGTGTCTTGCCCCCGCACACTCATTGTGCGCCACGAGACCCAGGAGGTGCTGATCAGGACAGTGCAGATGGCGCCCATGAAGGTGCAGGTACGCCTGCGGGCCCGCTCGGTGGGAGGCTGGGCCAAGTCCTCCAGAGCCCGGCTGGCAGAGGGCAGGCAGTGCTCGGGGGTGTTTGAGGACCCCTTGACCACCCCACTCAGGCCCCTGCCACTACCCTGGGCACGGATCTCAGTGCAGGAGCCCCTCCCCAGGGATAGGGGCTGTTAGGCAGGATGGGGCTCACACCCACATGGAGTCGTTGGGGAGCCTGACCCCATCTTTGGGCCCCAACATCCTTGGGGGGCTCCACGGGTGGCACCTTGCTGCCACCTGACCCCGGCCAGCAGGACAGAGAAGAGGGAGAGCGAACAGGATGGGGGAGGTGATTGGCAGAGACCACCCCCCCCAACCATGAAGAGAGGTGGGGGGGACACAGCTCGCCTGGTCCTACCCTGCCCTGACAGGCAGGCCTTCCTGGTCAGAGGGCCCAGGCGGGGCGGGCTTACAGCTGAGCACCCACAGGGCCTGCCTGCTGGTGGTCCCTGAGTCCAGATGTATCGGTTGCAGGTGCAGGTCAACAAGCAGGCGGTGGCCCTGCCCTACAAGAAGTTCGGGCTGCAGGTATATGAGTCGGGCATCAACTACGTGGTGGCCATCCCCGACCTGGGTGCTGTCATCTCCTACAACGGCCTCTCCTTCTCCATCCGGCTGCCCTACCACAGCTTCGGCAATAACACCAAGGGCCAGTGTGGTGAGCCTCACCCCACTGGCCCTGGCAGCCTCTGGGCTGTGCCCTGGGGAAGGTGGCGGGCAGAGTCAGTCAGTGTGAACACCCATCTGCTCTGTGTGGTGCTCCTGCTCCTCTGCTCAGGGTCCTGGGGTCAGCCTTCCGGCTTTGGCCCCTGTGGGAAGCCAATCAGAGTCTAGTGTTGTCTGTGCCCTTGGCCCCGGCCAGCTGGTCAGCAGGGAGGCTGGGCTGGAGGGGCGGAAGGGTCCTGGGGCTTGCCCTGCCTGCTGGACAGCTGGGCTGAGCTGGTTCAGCATGGCCATCTCGCCACCACAGGCACCTGCAACAACAACACGCAGGATGACTGCATGCTTCCCAGTGGCGAGGTCATCTCTGACTGCGAGGTTGCAGCTGACCAGTGGGTGGTGAATGACCCAACCAAGCCACACTGTCCCCACACCAGCCTCACCACCCGGCGCCCAGCCACCACGCCCGCAGGGGGCAGCCCAGTCACCCCACACAAGAACTGTTCATCTCCTCTCTGCGAGCTCATCAAGGACAGGTGACCATGCTCCTGGGCCTGGCTGCTGCCCGGGTCACTAGCCCACTGCAGAGTCTCAGGGAGCGGGCTCCCTTCTCTGGGCCCCCCCACCTTGTCTGTCTGCAAGGAGAGGAGGCAGTTGCTGAATGTGGGGCTGGGAGGCAGGTGCCAGCCACCGAGGGGCCCAGAACATGGGCCTGAGCTGCCTGGTCACAGAGCCCTCAGATTGTCCCTGCCCTTGGGGGTGCAGGGCAGCTTGAAGCCTGGGGTAGCCCAGTTGGCCAGGACAGGGCCGTGTGCTCAGGGCTGATGCTGGAAGCAGGGTTAGGCTGAGACAGAGGGTTGCTCCCGAAGCAGGGGGCAGCAAGCACCTCGTCCGTCCCTAGGGGTGTGCACACTGAGGCTGGGTGGCCCTGTGCTAGAGTCGCTGGAGGGGGCTTGCTGGCCCCTCTGCAGCCAGCCTGCTCTCCCAAGTCCCCCGACCCAGGGCCTCTCGGTGGGCCACTAGGCAAGCGCTTGGTGGAGGGGGCATGAGAGAGGCAGGGAGTGACGCTGGCAGCATGTGACCCATGTTCCCCCACAGCCTGTTTGCCCCGTGCCATGCTCTGGTGCCCCCGCAGCACTACTACGAAGCCTGCATATTTGACACCTGCTTTGTGCCCAATGCGGGCATGGAATGTACCAGCCTGCAGACCTATGCCGCCCTCTGCGCCCAGCAGGGCGCCTGCATTGACTGGCGGAACCACACCCATGGGGCCTGCCGTAAGTGCCCGCTGGTCCCTGGCCCCCAGTGGGGGTTCCACAGGGCTATGCCAGGCACTATGCCCATCCTGGGGCCAGGCTGGAGTGGGGTGGCTGGGCACATGTGGAGAGCAGGCTGGGTCTTGGGTTAGGAAAGGGTGGTGGGCTGCTGGGGCAGGGAAGACTGGGGTGCTGCCCGCTTGGCTCAGTGCTGAGTGCCTGGCACTCAGCTTGGGGCTGCACGGGGTGCCGAGCTGGGTGGTGGCAGGCACTTGCCACCCTTGGCCAGTGTGGGAGGGGAGAGGCGGGGCGGGGCTGTCACTTGCAGTGGGGGCGGTGTGTGGGGGGGCGAGGCACAGGCTCCTTCTTTCTGACTCTGGCCCCACTAATTATGCCCCGCCTCCCACAGCGCTGGTGTGTCCATCCCACAGGGAGTACCGGGCCTGTGGGCCTGTGCAGGAGCCCACCTGCAAGTCCAGGTCAGCTGTGGGAGGGCGTGTGGGGGCTGTGGGCTCCCCTGGCTGGCTGGGGTGGCCCCAGCGCGCTGCCCCCCTGCCACCCACAGGCCTGGTTCCCAACACCTTCCTGCCCCTGCAGCTGCCCGCAGAACAGCACCCTGCTGGTGGAAGGCTGCTTCTGTCCTGAGGGCACCACGAGCTTCGCCCCTGGCTTTGATGTTTGCGTGGATGTGTGTGGTACGCCTCCTGCTCCCGGTCCTCTCTCTGGCCCCCTCGAGGTCGAGCCCGGTCCTGCCCTCCCAGACTCCGCTAACCCCGGCCCCCCTCCCCGTCTCCTCTCTCCTAGGCTGTGTGGGACCCGACAACGTGCCCAGAGAGGTAGGTCCTGCCCCTCGGTGGCTGGGACTGTCTTCTCTTCTCCTTCAAAGACCGAGTCCTTCAGGGGCTGAGAGGCGGGGCTGGCAGGAATGTCCCACCCCACCCCACCGCCACCCCACCCCAGCTACCTAGCCATGCCTCCAGCAGGCCTGCCCTCCCTCCTTCCACCCCTCCACGCTCCCACCCTCCTCTGTCCCTCTGTCCATCCATCCACTCTCCACTCCTCAGGCCTATTGGTCGCCCAGTGCTCGGTCTGACCTGAGCTGAGGTCCCAGCCAGCACCCCCTGCATGTGGCCCTCAGCTCTCTTCCCCAGACAAGGGCAGTGCGCCTGCCACTTGCCTGGCCCATGCAGATCATGGCTGTGTCATTAGTGGCCTGGCCCTGAGTGACAGCCCCTGTGCTGGACCAGAACCTCCCCATGGGCTGAGAGGTGGGAGAGCATGGGGCACTGCCTGGGGCCACCCACGGGTGCCTGGCACAGCGCCCTCCCCTGCGGACTGCAGACGCACCACAGTGTGGGGGGCACAGGCCCTGTCCCACTCATCCCTGCTCTCTGCAGTTCGGGGAACACTTTGAGTTCGACTGCAAGGACTGTGTCTGCCTGGAGGGCGGAAGCGGCATTGTCTGTCAGCCCAAGAAGTGCAACCAGAAGCCCCCCGCCCAGTGCTCAGAGGATGGCACCTATTTGGTTACCGAAGTCGACCCCTTGGACACCTGCTGCAATGTCACCTCCTGCAGTAAGGCTGCTTGGGGCCCGGGGTGCTGCTTCTGGGTCCCTGGGCCCCTGGTGGGGCCCCTGGGGTCCCTGAGCAGGCTCCCTGGGCATGTTGTCACCTCCTCCATGGGCGAGGGAGCCACTGAGGCTGGGGGTGGTGGATGCTGGGGCCTCAGGCGTGTCTGGCTGAGAGCAAGTGCTGGAAGGGAGCCGTGCTAAGGCCCAGACCCTGCCTGGTGGGGTGGGGGGCCTGCAAGGAGCAGCTTGTGACTCCTGTGTCCCTTCCTTCTGTCCCCAGAGTGCAACACCAGCCTGTGCAAAGAGAAGCCCCCGCAGTGCCCATTGGGCTTCGAGGTGAAGAGCCAGATGCTGCCAGGGCGGTGCTGCCCCCTCTACTCCTGCGGTGAGGGGGCTGGAGGCGAGGGGGGGGGCGGAGGTCCTGGCTGAGCCCAGGGCTCTCTGAGGAGGACTGGTGGGCAGCCAATGGGGCTGGGCTGTGGCATGAGGGGGCTGGTAGGGGACAGTGGCTCCCCCTGGGGTCCCACCCATCCTAGGCCCGAGGGCCCGAGCCATCCACTAGGCTGTGAGTCTGACCTGAGGGTTGGCTCTCTTCCTCTCCAGTGTCCAAGGGCGTGTGCGTTGTTGAGAACGCTGAGTACCAGGTGAGCCGGAGGCTGCACTATGGGGAGGGAGCAGGGCCAGAGGGTGGGATCCTGGGCAGGCCCCAGGGCTCGCCTGCCCACCTCACACTTCCCCTGCTCCCCAGCCCGGCTCGCCAGTGTACTCCTCCAAGTGCCAGGTGTGCATCTGCACCAACGTCACGGACAGCGCCACGCAGCTCAAGAAGGTGTCCTGCAGCCACGTGCCCTGCAACCAAGTCTGCAGCCCAGTGAGTCCCCTGCCCAGGAGGGCCTGGGTCCCACCCCACACCCCCTCCTCTCTTCACGGCACCCTGAGTGCCGACACCTGTCTCCTAGGGCTTCGGGCTGGTGAACGTCTCAGGCGAGTGCTGCCCCAGGTGCAAGCAGACCCAGTGCATCATCAGCAGGCCTGGAGAGGAGTACCCCCTCATCCTGAAGGTGTGTGTGGGGGAGGGGCACTCCTGAGAGGGCGGGGGTGGGGTGGGGGCGTGACTGGATTGTCCCAACGCCTGCCTGGCTGCGCAGGTGCTAGTGATCACAGATGGGTGGGGGGCTGAAAACAGCAGGGACAATTCCGTCCCCATCGGAGGCCAGAGTCCTAGATCCAGGTGCCGCAGGGCCATGCTCCTTCCAAAAGCTCTGGGGGACGGTTCTTCTCTTCTAGCCTCTGCGTCTGCAGGGGTCCCTGGGCTTAAGTGGCTGCATACCCCAGTCTCTGTCCCCATGATCGCATGGTCCCTCCCCTCTCTGTGTCTCTTCCATCACCTCTCCTAAGGACACTTGTCATTGGACTTGGGCCCACCTGGTAATCCAGGGTGACCTCATCTTGCAACCCCTCATTTAATCGCATCTGCAAAGACCCTTTTTCTAAATAAGGTCCCATCTGCAGGTTCTGGGGGTCAGGATGTGCACATGTCTATAGACTTCAGGCTGGTGGCTGTCCTTGGGCCCCTCCTCATGTCACCTGCCTGGTGGCTCTGGGTCTGCAGGCTGGACCTTCTATCTGAGAGCTGCACTTGGCTGGTGGGACCCAGCGTTCCTGTCTGTCTTCCTGGTGGGCCTCCTGCCAGCCCTCACCACGTTGTGCTCTGCCCCACAGCCCGGGGACATGATGAATGACCCCAGAAACAACTGCACGCTCTTCAGCTGCATGAAAATCCACAACCAGCTGATCTCGTCTGTCTCCAACATCACCTGCCCCGACTTTGACCCCAGAGACTGCCTCCCGGTGAGCTGGCCTGTCTGGGGTGTTCACTGTGTGTGCTCTTTCTAAGGGTGGGGGTCCCCATGTCCCCAGAGGGCTGGTCCTCAGTGCTGGGACAGCGGCCTCTGGCTCAGGCCCCTGCTGTAGGAACTGTCCCTGGGGTTACAACCTGACCCACTATCCTTCCCTCCAGGGCTCCATCACCCTCATGCCGAATGGCTGCTGCAAGAAATGTGAGTAGAGGCCTGGCTGGTGGGCTCCCTGGGCCTCTCCGGGGTGGAAGGCACAGGGGGTGGGGCTCCGGGATCCAGTCTCAGTGCTGTGACAGGGCGCTGAGTCTGCTGTGAGGCGTGGAGCCCCTCCCTGAGCCTCCGGCTTGCTGCCCCCCCAGGCATCCCTCGCAATGAGACCAGGATCCCCTGCACCACCGTTCCTGTCACCCGCGAGATTTCAGATGGTGGCTGCACCTTGAGCGTCACCATGAATTACTGCACCGGCTCCTGTGGGACCTTCTCCATGTGAGTTTCGGGCTGGGAGTGGGGGTGGTGGAAGGGAGCTGCGTGTCGGGAGGGGCCCTCACCGTGGCTCTCTCTCAGGTACTCGGCCGAGGCACAGGCCCTGGACCACCGGTGCTCCTGCTGCAAGGAGGAACGTACCAGCCAGCGGGAGGTGCAGCTGCTCTGCCCCGACGGCAGCCAGCGGAGACATACCTACACCCACATCGAGAGCTGCCTGTGTCAGGATAGCGCGTGTGAGCTCCTGCCGGCCCAGCGCAGGGCCCCTGGCCGTGCCCGGCGCTCCGGGAGGGGCTGAGCAGGGTGGCCCCCTCCAGACCCCATGTCTACCCCCTGTCCACACCCCCAGCCTGTTGACCCTCTGAGCTTCCTCACCTGCTAAGCTGGCATCGTCTCGGTAGATATTTATTTTCTGAGCCTTTGCTCAAATCATTACCTTCAAAATAAACTTAGGCAGAGATGCTGTGTGGCTGTGCTTCAGTAGGTGTGGTGGTGGCGTGGCGGGCTGCTCTCTGAGGGCTCAGTGCGTCCAGAAGGCACAGAGGGGCCCTTCGCCCCCGTGGGGCCGGTCACCAGCCTCTGCATGCAGGGCATGGGGGACACTGTGCACATCTTCCTGGCCTTGCCTTGGCAAACTTCACGGGTAGAATGTGACCCCCAGTGACTGCCTTCTCCAGGGTTGCCCCGTCTCACCCCGTCCTGCTCCTGCATGTACAACACCCTAGTCAGGTCCCCAAGAGGTAGGTGGCCCCTTCCAGGAAGCTGTCTGACCCACGATGGTAAGACAGACTGTCAGATTCCTCTCACTGCCATTTCCAGGGCTTTCCCCTTGCTGAGGCTTCTGACCAACGCATCAGGGTGGGCAGGATGGATGTGCACGTGTGTGAGCATGTGCACGTGTCTGTGTTTGTGACTCGCCTGTGAGCTTGCACAGTAAAACAGACCTCATTAAGGTTAAAAACTTCTGCCCTTAGACAGCTACCAAAATGGTAAGCCATAGTCAAGAAGAAAATTTGGAAAATATGTATCTGAAAGGAGTTTGCATTCAGAATACAAGAGCAGCAACTACAACTCAATCATAAGCATTAAGCACTGCAGTGAGAATGAGGCAAACCCTCCCTCACAGCCCGACAGACGGTGGGCCAACCGCCGATGAGAGGGTGGCCCACGGCACAGTTACCAGACCAGGCAGAGTTGCAGTCACCTCACGAGTCCACACCCACTTCAGAGACAGAGTTACAGTCACCTCACACGTTCACACATGATACTTCAGAGACAGAGTTACAGTCGCCTCACACACACAAAAAATGAGCTAGTGTGTGTTCCCGGCGATGCTCAGGGGCTTTCACTCACTGACAGCATCAGACACAAAGACTGGATAATTCCATCCCATGGATTCCGAACACGGCCGAACTAGGGTCCTGAAAGCAGAGCCTCTGGGTTTCTCTGTCTGGATTGCAGGGGTACGTGAATGACTACAATTACTGACATTTACCAGACTGCATACTGAAAATGACGTGTCTTATCACATGTAAACGACACTTTGGTTTACAGATGAGCAGGTGACAGTGGCTGACAAAGTGGCTGTCAATGCAGCTCATGACTGTGACATGGCTCGTCTGTGTCTCTGTCAGTAGTGGGTCTGCAGGGCCGACCATGGCTGGAACGGTGTGGACACTGCCCGCAGGTCCATTCCTTCCCCAGAAGCAGGTAGCTGTGTGGTGGCCACATGGTTCTCCAGTCCGGCCAGAGGACAGGCTCAGGGCACAAGCACATTTCCTGTGCCCACTGATGTCACATTCGCTGCTGTCCAGCAGCCACAAGAGGCCTCATGCACAGCCCCGGGATGGGTCGGCCACATTCTGTCATGCAGATGGTCCCTGACGATGGGAAGAGTGGGGAAGCGCAGCCATCTCATTTATGAAGCTGGAATAACTGTGGGCCCGGATCACTTCAGGGCAGTCCAAAGAAAGAAAACCGGGCACCTGTCACTTGTGAACACAGATGCTGACACCTGAGGAAGCTGCAGCACCTCCAGGAGTAGATGTGAAGCCACGATGGGCAGGCATTTCTTGGCTGCTGGTGCCAGTCCGCAGGTGGGGCGGGTCCCCTTCCACCTCCCACCACCCAGGGCACAGGTCCTGACTCAGAGGGTCAGCCAGCTCTGAGAAGAGAAACGGAGCCTCCCAGCTCCCCTCTGCTCCCTGGGCCTACCTGTTCTGTGCTGTGCAGGTCCGAGTTGCCAGCAGGGCAGGGACAGGGGGTGCTCTCCCATCTGGGGGTCACACATATGCATAAGCATGGTCCATGTCCTCCAGCCTAGAAGCTATCGTTTTAAAAATTAGGCTTGGCCCTCGGGTTGGGGATGTGGGGCCATGCGGGAGGCCCCCACCAAGATCCCAACAATCAAAGCAGGTATTTCAAGGATGGTTCAATGATGGAAATCTAACCTAATGTACCAGGCGGGATGGCTCTGCTGGGTCCCCAAATCTTGATGGCTTACGACAACAAAGGCTTCTCTCTCATTCCTGCTTAGTGTTCGTTAGTGCTTGTCTTTCCTACATCCTCTCACTCCAGGACTGTGGCGTGGAACTTCTGCCACCTCAAAGACCACCAGTGGTCCTGTGGAGGGACCTGCGGGGAGTCTGAACCCTCTCAGTAAACCGCCACCGGGCTGCTGGCGGAAACAGGGGCTGGGATGTGCAATACTGCAGGTGGCCAGCAGGGGGAGCCCTCATGCTAGTGAGCTGCACAGCTGATTTAAGGCCCAAATCCCTTAACACACAGGTGGCAAACGCAAAGCCCACCGGCCCCTCCATTTTGCTTCATCTGGCCCGCCACCTCGTTTCTACCTGGTGGTGGCCCCGAGCTCCTTGCCCCTAGTTAAGGAGTAGTTACATTTATACAGTCCTAAAGTTACATTTGGCCCTTTGAAGGCAACTTCGAAGCTAATGTGACCCCCGGTGAAAATGAATTTGACACCCCTGCTTAACAGATGCATGAAAAGCACCTGGTAAAAGTACAGCTTGCGTTGCCTTTTTAAAAAAATAAATAAAGCAAACTAAGACTAGAAGGAAACACTCCGAACTTGTTAAGGGGTATTGGCCAAAGATTCCGGCAAGCACCAGACTCAGGCTGGGACTTGAGCGGCCTCTCAAGTGTGGGGTTCTGGCTGGAGCAGCGGAACACACACACATGAACACGAGTAAGGCCAGCAGTGGCGAACAATGGCAGTGTCCTGACTTTGCGATACTGTGATTGCCGACATGGAGGGCCAAGAGCAGGAGCGGCTGTGATTGGGACCAAGTGGGCAGCCCGTGACACGGTTGGTGAAGGAAAACACAGAAAGCCAACAGCACCGTTTACCCCAGGGAACCCAAGAAGAAAGTACAAGAGGACTGTATCTCACCAGACCAGCCACAAAGCCCTTGCAGATTCCCGAGAGAACTCGCTCCGGGCCATTGACGGGAAAGCCGCCTCCACCACTGGAGGGCTCATGAGGAGAGCTGGTCAGACCCAGATGGGGGGTCAGGCTCACACATGGAGAGATTCAGATTTGAAAACCAAGGCTAATTCCTGAAAAGAGCTGCGTGGACACAGGGTGGCGCTGTTTCTGGTCCCAGCCCAGGTTTTCGCGGGAGGCCACTCTAACGGCCCAGGCCCAAGCGAAGGTGAGGGGTGAGGGGGGCAGAGAGCGTTCCAGTCCCAGGCAGCCTGGACTCGGCGCAGGGACAGGCAAATGGACAGATGGAACAGACCGCACGCTCAGACAGTGACTGTGACAGGAAGGTCGTCCACGGTGAGACGGGCGGGGGAAGCAGCATCAGGAAATACGGCTGCGCCATGGTTCTCTCTGTGGAGAAATGAAACTCGGTCTCCACTTCACAGCCCAAACTAAAGTGAGATGCTAGACTGAAAAGTAAAACTTTGTAACGTTCAGGAGAAAATAAAGACCTAATATTTGTGGCCTCAGGGTTAGGGAGGATTTCTTAACCAAGTCTCTGAACCAAAGTCACCGCGAAAGTCAAGGTGATGCCTTTGACTGATGACGCTTCAACAATTTTATTGGAAAAGGACACGTGATGAAGTAACAATACAGGTCAAAGGGCAGAAGAAGGCGATTTCCATGTGTACCGAGAAGGGTCCGGAGCTCCCAGGGCCGTCCACCACCAACACTGCACCCGGATGGTGGGGGCTCTGAGCAGGCAGGTGGCAGAGCTGGGCCCAAGCCCCCACATCCTCCCGAGCCCAGGCATGGTCCAGACTGTCGCTGGGGTGGGTCCTAATCCAGTGTAACTGGGGAACTCACAAGAGAAGATCAGGACATAGACACAGAGAGAGGGACCATGTAGGGACACGGGGAGAAGTCAACCATCTGTCTGCATATCCAGGAGGGAGGCCTCAGGGGGAACCAGCCCAGTGACACCTGGTCTTGGACTCCAGCCTCTAGGAAGGGGACTGTGAGTGTCTGTGGTTTAACACCCAGCTCAGGATGACTCAGGACACTCTCAAATGACAAATCTTGAGAGGGGTGGACCACCACCTTCATTTAACAGATGGCAAAAGGGGCTGAAATGGGCCATTGACAGCAGGCTCCACTGGAGGATGCTGGCCCTGGGTTAGGTGAGGGGTGGGGCCCCGGGGACAATGCCAGGGCTGCCCTTTCAAAGTACCTGCTTTGTTGCACTTCCCACTCCCTGAACCCACACTCTCTCCAGCTTGGGGAGCCCTTGCCCCTGCAACCGGACCACCTGCCTCACGTGGTCTTCCATTTGTCATATGGCCCCCACAGTTGAGCTGCCCTCCAGCGTTATCAGAGGCCGTCCGGGCATTTTTCATCCCCAATCTCCTCCCATGGCAGCAGGCTCACTTAACGAGGCCCTGGAGTGATTGTGGGTGGCACTGGTCTAGGGCCACTGGTGTCCTCTCATCTAGGGCCGTTACTAGGCTGTCCCAAGAGTCAGGAAAGGGCTGCTTACTGCCAGTCAGCATGTCCAGGGTCAGTGAGCTATCCAGCCATCCTCCCATTTCCTGCACTCATTGGGGGTGGTGGCACGAGTGGGCTTGGCGGCTGGCCTTCAGGGCGCATCATGGCCTCCAAGTTCTGGTTGGACCCCTCCCCAGGGAAGCCTGAGGGCTGCCGTCCTGCAGCCTGGGCTCCTGGTGCCCGCCCCACACTGCCCCCTGCGGTCTGCAGAGGCAACAGTGCCTGTGGAGCCCAGACCCAGGCTGCGAACGTGCCGAGTAGCTCCTGCAGCAGGGGCTGAGTGCACCCCCAGCTCAGTGCCCCAGCTCAGTGCCCGCCTCCAAGACCCTCCTTGCAAAGGACGTCCAGACAGGGGTCTTGGGTGGGGGCCGTGCCCTGTACCAGGGTGCCAGCGTGTCCAGCAGCCTCTTGCTTGTGAAATCAGTGGTCAGATAAAACCAGACCCCAAACAGCTGCACTCGGCCAAACCACAGGCCCCTTTGGGCCAGGTAGCAGGAGATGGGCTACGCTCCGGGCTACGCTCAGGGCCAGGCTCCAGGCCACGGCAGTTTACCCTCCTGTCCTGCACCCTGTGCAGAGCACTGGTGTGACTTCTTGATAAGCAGGATAAGCCTCACTGACAGAGCCCAGGGTGCCCGTCCCACCGCCCTGCCTTTGCTCTCCTGTTGGTGCTCCTCTGCTGGCCAGGAGGGGGTGGGGGTGGGGGATGCCACCCCTTCTGTCACCCCCCATACCCGAGGTGTCCTCCCAGGGGCTGCTTCAGCTACTGACGCCTGTCAGGTGCCTGCTGACAAGTGAGGGCTGCAGTGGGGGCTGGCACTGGTGGAAGAGGGGCCCCGAGGGCATCTGAGTGCAGCCATGTGGGTGCACGGGTCCACGGCCCGCTGGCTCTCCCTCCTACCACAGAGTCCCTGAGTCTGGTCTGCTAACTCCGGGTCCCTGTGACCCTGCCCCCTTTCACTTGGCCAGACTTTTTTGAGGACCACGGTGGCTGTCTTGGGGAGCTGCACACCATCCCTGCTGGATGTGTGGTAGCTTCTCGGGACTGGTGTCCTCTCCACACTTGCCAGCATCTCAGGTCTGCGGCAAGCCCTTCACGGCCGCAAGAACCGGAGGACGGCTTTACGTCCTCATGTGTGGTGACAATTTGGCTGGGTATAAAATAAAATAACAGGTCTTTCTTCCAGCACTTTGAAGCTCTTACCTGGGGGTCCTGTAACCCGTGGGTGGAGAAGTGTGAGGTCACCCCTACGTTCCCTGGGTCTGTGTGGATCCATAATTGTGGTGTGGTTGCCTCAGGTAACGGGGTCCTGTGTAGGCATACACCCTGCAGACACAGGTCAGGGCCCAGAGCACCCACTGTGCTGGGAGCCTCCTTCTGAGTTCTGTCCCCACCAGTCCCCTTCCCTGTCAGGGTCATGTCAGCAGAGCCCTTGGTCCATGGGGCATGTCTCGAGCCTTACACCTGCTTGTCACGGAGCCGTACTGGGTCATTGGCCACAAAGACTGGGTGGTTCTGTCGATGGGTGGCTTGGTCATGCCCCGTGGGTCCCCTCCTTTCGAAAGTCAGAGTCCTGACCCCAGCAGCTCGGGGGCGGGGGGGCGGTGTATAGGTGCAGACCGGGGCTCACAGAGGCCAGCTAGTTAAAATGAAGCCATTAGGGTGACCCAGGTCTGATGTGCCAGGCTGACTGTAGGCAGACACACACACACACACACACACACACACACACACACACACGGAGGGTGGTGCGCGGAGGTGATGCTGCCCGGTGTGAGGAACCCCAGAGGGCCAGCAGCCTCCCTGCAGTGAGGGGCGGGTCACAGACCAGGGCTCCCCACCCCCACCACCTCTGACGGAAACAGCCTGCTGACCTGTGTGGGTGGTGGACTTCGTCCTCTAGGACCGGGAGACACTGGACTCCTGTTAGGTCCCCTGGTCTGTGGCACTTCTCTAGAGCCACCCGAAGACACCCACGGACCCAGCTCTTGGCCGTTATACATAGAGTTACCGTAAACATCCACCCACTGGTGCTTGATGGCGTGAACACCAGGTGTGGAGTAGCTGGGCTCTACCGGGGTGCAGGGGCGCTATTTTCCATGGTGGCCATGGCTGCCGATCCCTACCCAGAGCTCCTGGGCTCCCCGGCTGCTCAGCTCAGGGTGCCGGCCATCCTGAGTGTTGGCTGCTCTGGCCAGAGAGCCAAGGGGTCTGGCTCTGCGAGTCCCCTCCATCTGAGGCCTTGGTCATTTCCTTTGAGAAAATGGCCTCCACCGTCATTTCAATGGTTTTCCTCTCCATGAAAAGTTTTAGGAATTTTTTTAAATTATGGTAAAAAAACCACCACATAGAATTTCCCATCCTAACCATCTGAGGGCACAGTCCAGCGGCGTGAGGTGCACTCACACCGCTGTGCAGCCGTCACTCCGTCGTCTCCAGAACTTTCTGTCTCCCCCACTGGCACTTCGTCCCCACTCCACACTCGCGCCCCGCCCCACCCCAGCCCCTGCACCTTCCGCCCTACTCTCCGTCTCTGAGTCTGACTCCTCCAGGCCCCCCCTTGAGTGGGTCCCACAGGGCCTGTCCTTCTGGGTCTGGCTTGTGCCCTCAGCACAGTATCCTCCAGGCCCAGCCATGGGGCCCATGTTGGGGTTTCCTTCCCTTTTAGGCCGAGAGACACTCCGCTGTGCAGACCCAATTCTGTGTGTCTGCTTGTCTGTCAGCAGACATGCGGCCGCCTCTACCCCTCACCTGCAGTGAACACACTGCTGGGGACGTGGGTGCATGGCCTTGGTGGCTCTGGGGGCATGCCAGTATCTCCTGCAGAGAAAGGAAGGAGGGGACCAGTCACCTCAGGTCAGCCCCTCACTTGAGCTGTGGGGGGAGCGGGGGAGGAGATTCTGCAGGTTTGACCCTCCAGCTTGGGTCATTGACATACGCATCTTCGCCCTCTATGACTGGGACGCTGGGGCCAACCTCTGACCACTGACCTTTGACCTCTGATCAGGAACCTGATGTGAGGTGACACCAGAGAGAGGCCACAGGGCCTTCCTTGCCCTCTGTGGTCTGTGACCGGCTGCTAGCCCAGGGCAGCCACCACCCTGGCCACCTGACCACCAGCCCACAAGTCGGCAGCGGGGCTCTCAGCAGCTCTGTGCCCTTCCCGTCTGTCTCTCTCTCATTCTGTCTCTCCCTCTCTGTGTCTCTGTCTCCCTGTCTCTCTGTCTCTCTGTGTCTCTCTCTCTCTCCCTGTCTCCCTGTCTCTGTCTCAGACACCCCTACCCTGGGTGTTGACCACGACTGCGTCATTAGATAGGGCTTCATTAAACCCTACAAATCTCACACCTCACTGGGGCTGGCTCTGTGTGCAAACAAGTGTCCTTGTGGCCCCCACCCACTGTGTGGGGACTCCGGGGCCCAGGCTGTGCTGCTGCAAGATGAGACATCCCTCTAGCAGGCAGCCACTTCCTCCAAACCCTGCCAACACCTCTGCCCTCAGGGTCCCTTTGAAGTGGAGGGGGATGGTCCGGGCTTTGTGGGGACTGGCCTGCTCTCCGTGGCCAGGACAGGGGCAGGGGCAGGGGGCATGAAGGAGTAGGGGAGTGTCTCAGGGCCTGGGGCCCTGTCATCCTTCCCAGGCCGGCCCAAGCAGTGACTTGCAAGGAGGGTGGCTGACTGGACCTTGGGAGGGGACAGACCTTGGGGTCTTGGGGAGCTCGTGAGGAAGCAAGTTTCAGTGAGTCGCTTGGGCTGCGCGCTGAGGGCAGAGCACCAGGGTTAGGTTTTGCAGCCCCATCCTGGGTTCTGAATCGTCTCTGAGCGACCCTGCCTGGGGCTGTGTGGGCACAAAGTGCCTGCTCTCCGGGACACCAGCTGGCCCCTTTAGCCGGATCCTTGTGTGGCAGCCACATGGGTCACAGAAGACAGACGAGGAGGGTCCAACCCACAGAAATCACCATCCATGGTGTTGATGCTGAGCACCGAGTCTGCTGGGGCTGGAGCCAGGGCCTCGGCGTGCAGAGGGGCCAGTGGTCGGGGGGGCGGGGGGGCTTGGCGAGCCTTCCCCACCCACTTCTCAAGCCTCTGGTTTTCTGGTCACTGAACTGCCCATGGGGTGGGCCGCCATGGGCACAGCCCTCCGTCCATCACGTTGACCCTGCTCTGCCCTCGCACAGCTGGGTGGGCACGAGACCCTGTGTGCCATCCGTCCCTGGGGATGGGGGCCATCCTGGGGCTGCCTCAGCCTCCTGGCCAGCCAGGAAGGGCTGGGCTATGGTGGGTCCCCATGGGCTGCAAGGTGGCGGGATGCATACAGGGGGCCACACCTGTGGGTGTCGGCAGCACGGCGGCTCAGACCCCCACACGGGACCTCTGTAGGCTCCCACGGCACGACCCAGCTCTCCAGGCTGAGCCAGGGCTCCACGCAGACCAAACCTTCCCCCATCACCCATGCAGCCACCAGGCCCCCTGCCTCCCACTGTCCCCTAAGGTGTGCCCTGTCCTGGAGGATGATGGAGAGGACCCTGCCCAGGAGACCCGGGGGGAGGCCTGTGCCCTGCAGGCTGATGGTGCCTTTCCGGCCTGTGGGCCCCGGAGGCAGTTCTGCTTTGACCACCGGACACAGAGGCAGCTGGAGTGGGGCCGGCTCCCTCCCCGGCCCCCACTGCTGTCGGGCTGGCCCACCTGTGCAGCCACCACTGGCTGGGCCCACTGTCACAGGCAGGGCCATGTCCACCTGGCACGCCCAGGAGTCTTCCTCCGCAGACACTTCTGTGGGCCGAGGAAGGTGCCATGTGGCACAGCCCCATGGGACAGCAGGCGGGCAGAGGGTCCCAAGTCCTTCAGACGTGGAGGGACTTGGCAGCTTGAGTACAGCTGCACCCCTAGCCTACAGGGACTGTTGCCGCATCCTCCTGTGTCTCGGCCAGCATTGCTCCTTTGTAGGGCCCAGGAGTGGCCTTAAAAATCCAAAGGACATGCTGCCTGGGAGGCCCAGCACCCAGGGGCGGTGCTTGAGCAACGCCGTTGGTGTCCCACCGGCTTGTCCTGTTCCAAATGGGATGCTGCAGCCTCGGGGGGCCTGGGTTGCCAGAAGGAGCCTGGAGGTCTTCAGGCGGTGGCATCCGGTGGCCCCTGACCTGGCTGATGCCCTGAAGCGCCCTGTGGGCTGGGGCAGGAGCCTGGCTGGCCTGGTGCTTGGCCGTGGTTCTGAGTCACGCTTCCTCATCACCCAAGGCCCGACCTCTCCTCCCAGGTCACATTCCCGTGGTCAAGAGCACAGATAAGCCAGGCCTTTGTTTTCCCAGGGAGGAGGGGACAGGAGATGCTGTTTTCCTTTCCTGTGAAAAGACGACTTCCACGACTCCTGTGCCCAGTCCCTGGCTCACAGGCCCCTCGGCCCCCGAAGGCTGCAGCCCGTGACCCCCGCCTCCCCAGGGAACCGGGAACCGCCAAACCCTGGGGGTTAGGGATCGGGATGAGCCCGGAGGGAAGGCACAAGGCCTTTGTCATCTGCAAGGCTGATCCTCAAATTCCACTTTGGGGAAACAGTGGCCCCAAAATACGCCGCAGATACGACCAGAGGCTCAGTGTTGGGCCCGGTCTCCCTGGCGCTTGTCGACTGCCAGGAGTGCCTGCCAGGCCTGTCTTTGGGCAGCCCCGGTGGGCACCACCCACTCTCCTCTCTAGGAAACTAGCCCCTCTGGGACCTCTTATGAGTGTGGCCACACGGGGTCTGTCCCTCTGGGACTGCCTCATCTCATTCGGCACTGTGTCTTCCAGGTCCCCCATGTGGCAGGGGTCAGCCTGCCCCCCCCCCCCGGTTGATGCTGGGTGACAGCCACTGTGTGTGGGGATGTGTGGGCCCGTTTGCCTGTCGAGGGCTGCCTGCACTCCCCCACTTCCCGGCTGCTGAAAGCCAGGTGGGCAAGGGGCTGCCTTTCTGTCTGAGGTCACACAGGAGCAGGCTGCTGGGGCTGGGGGACAGCCCTCACCACGCAAGCCTGCCAGCAGCCATGGATGCCCACTCTGTCACTGCCCTCTGTCCACTCACAGGGGTTGGTGTGGCTCTGCCGGTCCACGCTCCATGCTGCCCAGGGCACCGTCCTGCGTCCCCATCCCCCAGCTCTCTGGGCCTGCGGGCAGGCCTTCAGGCAGAGGCCTCCTTTTTCTCCTGCAGGGCCCTGGCACTTGAGCCGGCTGGGGCTGAGCCCCGTACCCGCCCCAGCGCTCTTGGCTGCATGGCTGGGGGCTGAGGCTCAGGGTACCCCAGCCAGTGCCACCCAGCCTGGCACTGCTGGATTGGGAGGGACCGAGTGGGAGTGAGCCCAGAGTGTGCGGACATTATCCAGCCGTCCAGGAGGGCCACTATGACTTCTGGAGCCTACCCTCCTGCAGAGGAGCTCTCCCCTGGACTAGGGCCTGGCCACTACCATGGACAGAGGTCACTTCTCTCCCAGCTCTCCTGCAAGTGGCATGGCCACCACGTGACCCCTGCAGGTGTGGGGAGCAGGCAGGGGAGCCTGCTGGCTCTGGCCTCAGGTGGGACAGCTGAGGTGGAAGGCGAGCCCCTCCCCTCCCCTATCATGGCCCAGCGGGACTCCTCTGGGGTGCGGCCCTGCCAGCCCTGCAGGCCCTGCGGTAAGCAGATTAGCACTGTGTGCCCTCCTGCGTGAAATCAGCTTTATCGGGGCCAGGATGTTGTCTCAGGTGGGGCTGGGTGTTCCCAGCCACAAACGGGTCTTGCTGCCCAGCTCCTATCCAAGGCCCAGGGAGGGTCAGGGGATGCTGGGACAGGTCACCCTGCTGCCTGCTGGTCATGGGCAGGGGATGGGTTTCTGTCACTGGGGACTGTGGAGAGGAAGGATGGGGCCAGGGCTCAGTGAGCTGGGGGGCGGGGTGTGGCTGGCAGGGAAAGGGGGCGAGTGATGGGGGTTGGAGAATCGGGAGCTTAGGGGCTGTACCGTGGGGCTGGGCCGGTGGGGGAGGGTCCCTCCACATGTGACTGCCTGCCCACCACCAGGGCCTGCCTGTATCCAGCCAGGGCCCAGGGCCTCTCTCTAGTGCTCCTGCCCGGAGGGGTCTCCATCCCAGAGAGGCCTTCCCACTCCCAGCCTCAGCCTGAGACTCAACCGGAGCCCCTCCACAAAGCCCTGTGGTGCCCCTGCAGGCAGTGTGGCCCCCTCTGCTTGACACTGTGGCCACAGGTGGGGCAATGGGCTCCTGAGGCCAAGCTCCCTGCTGGCCCCTCAGCCGCCAGGCCCCAGGTCTGTCAGTGTGTCTGGGGAGCCCACAGGAGCCGTCTGTCTCCCAGGGTGGTGGGTCTGGGGCCCGAGGCTGGCGCAGAGCCAGGGTGGAGTTGCCAGGAGAGGAAAGCAAACACCTCTTTGTCTTCAGCCTTGGCTTCAGCTGGAGGAGCACAGGGCACAAAAGCTGGGGGGCAGAGCAGCCTTCAGTCCAGACAGTCCCACCCTCAGGCAGGGGGCCAGGGCACCGGGATGGTGCACACGGCTGTCAGAGCAAGCGTCTGGGAGAGGGGACAGTGGAGGCCATGGTCCTGGGCTGGGACTGGAGTCTTCCTTCAGCAAGACTCCAGAACCCCCACCTTGGTGGGCTGAGTGCCATCAGAGACATCATTGCTTCCTTCACTGACCCCTCCTCCAGGACGTCACCTGGACACGGCCTCTCCTAGGGCCCTGTGTGACCCACCCTGGTGCACCCACCTTGAGTCACAGCCCTGCATCGCCCACCAGCCTCTGAGTGCCTCCAGTGGGACCCATGTAGTGGTCTGGCTGCCACTCACCAGCCTCGTGGCCTGGGGTGGCCCAGCGTCTGCCACACGACATTCAGGTCCACTGGCCTGCAGGGACCACCGTGTGCCTCCCCTCCCCACATGCTGCTCGGTTCCCGTCTGCACCCCAGCCCTCCCGGCAGCTTGTCACCAGCCCCCGGTCCTCCGCACAGGCTCCACATGCTCTGCGCTCTCCTTGCCCAGGTGTGCACACACCTGATGGAAATTCTCAGCGGCTCTGCCTACCGGGCACACCTGCGTGGAGCATCCTGGCCGTGCATTCGCCACATGGAGCGGCCCAGGCAACAGAGCCTCAAAACGGCACCCCCCAGGGTCAAGTTGATCCACCAGTAATTTAACTGCCTGCCAGGGAGACAACAGTCTCTGCCGTGTGTCATGAATCACATGCAGAGCCAGCGACTGCATGACGCAAACCCCAGAGGAAGAAGACAGCCAATGGACCCGCATCTGCAGAGCACTGAGGGGTCAGCACCGCAGGGGTATGATGCGGCCACTGAGAACACGTTAAATAACTTACTGGGCGGGGGAGGGGGGGCGCGGGAGCGGTGTAATGGAAAACAGGCGGGGAAGCCCAGGAAATTCTGAGAAACAGCCAGAGGGGACCCCTGAATAAAACGTCTGAGAGAAAACGGGAAGTCGTCACCAGGGAACCAGGGGCCGCTGAGGGAAGGACCGATGCTCCGGGAGACCGGCCGCCAGGAATGATGCACGGGGCAGAGCCATGAGCAGACAGTGCTTCCCGAAGCCTCAGTGGCCTGTGCGGCCAGGCCTACACCAAGTAGTCTGAGTGGAAGCAAGAGAAATGGGGCAGAAGAAAGGTTCGAGGAAGAAAATGGGCAAACGCTTTCAGATTTGACCAAGAACATCAATTCCAAAGCCCAAAGCCCAAGCAGCAGAAACATAAGGAAAACCACCCCTCTGCACAGACTCAGACTGCTACAACGACAACAGTAGCCTGGCCGGGTTGGCTGGAGCATTGTCCCGATACGCATTGTCGTGGGTTCCACCCCTGGCCAGAGCCCACGTGAGGAGCCACCAGCGAGTGCACCAGTGAGTGGGGTAACAGGTAGATGCGTGCTCTCTCTCTCTCTCTCTCTGTCTCTCTCTCTCTCTCAAAATCCACCAATAAAAAGGAAATGTGAAAGAAAATCTTTAAGGCAGTCAGGAAAAAGTCCGTATGTACACGAAGGAAACAAGTAACAGAATGGCAGGTACGAGTGTGGTGATATAAAATTTATATTAAATGTAAGTGGACTGCATGCCCCAATCGAAGACAGAGATTTTCGGATTGGACCCGAAGGCACAGCCCTGCTGCTCTCAGGGCGCACATGGCGAGTGTAAAGACACAGGCGGGTTGAAAGTAGAAGGGTGGACGCACGTGAGCTGTGGGGTAGGTCATCACGATGGAGCTCGCGTAGCCACCTTGACGCCAGACAAAACAGACCTGGGGACAAGAAGTTTTCCCTGAGATGGAAGGGACATTTTGTAGTGACAGAGGGTCAGTCTGCAAAGAAAGCTGACCACTGTTCCGTGTGTGTGCCTTGTACGAAAGCTTCCAGATGCACAGAGCAGAACCTGACAGTCAGACACTCAGCAAGGCAGTAGAAGTTCTGGAACTCACGCCCCAGAACATGGCCCGAGAGTCTGGGTGCACATTCCCCCAAGTCCTGGAGAGAGAGCGACACCAGGCGGGATAGCATGTCTCCACCGTCCGCTAAGAGTCAAAGTCCTCAGGGTGCGTTCTCTCGTTAAAACAGAAATGGACCACTAACAGTAGAAGCTGTCCAATCCCACAATGAAGGGAAGACGGGGCTAGAAAATGCACTGAGCCTCAGAGGCCCGTGGAGTCTGCAAAAGCTCCAGTGCGCCCTTCACAGGGCAGGGGTGGGGGTCAGGGGGTGGGAAGGAAGGGGAAGGGAGTCACCAGGAAGTAATTAATGTTCCACAGCTTCCCAAGAGAGCCAGCTGGGCGGGGCCCAGACGGGTTGGACCCGAAGAAAACCACGCCAAGACACAGCAGCATCACACTCCTGAAAACTGGACAGACAGCAGGTGACCCCACCGTGTGTGGGATCTAATGAACAAAATAACCTGACGAACAAAACGGAAACAGAGGCGAGGACACCTGGACAGACAGACAGCTGTCGGGGGGGAGGTTGGGGGGACTGGATGGAAGAAGGTGAAGGGATTGACAAAAAACCGACATGTGTCACCCATGGATACGGACAACAGTATGGTGCTGGCCAGGGAGGGGCTGGGGGAGGTGGGCAAAGGGGGAAAGTAGGGACATCTGTAACAGTGCCGACAACAAGGATAAAGTTAGAAAAAGAAAATACTGGACTCGGGGAGAGAGAAACGCTTCGCCTTGTGGGGAAGGGCAAGGTGGCCGACAGCAGGTTTCTCATCAGAACCCCCAATGCATGAGTTCTGCAGGAAAGAGAGACCTGCTCTACGGAACGCCATACCTGGTGTCAGGATGACGGAGAGGAAGACAGACAGACTTGGGGCGGGGATGGGGGTGGGGGTGGGGCGAGCGCTGTCACAGAAGGTGCCCTACGAGCTGCAGGGCTCTGAGCACCGGGAGGCGAGAGGAGAGAAGCACAGATTGACACTCACAGTTGAAACTGTAGCGCCAACACCCCCTCTCAACACCCCAATGGAAAGCTGGACAGAAAACCACCATGGATGTGGAAGACCTTGCTATGTCCATGGGACTCTCCCCCTGGCAGCAGAAGGTCACGATGGGCCAGAGCCTGGCCCGAGATCACGCAGTCTGAAGTTAACGGAAAATCGTCACTCAGAAACACGTTTCTGACCTTGACCCTGATGGGCAGTCTGTCTGGTGAGCATTTCTCTCCAGGGGTCACTGCCCAGATGCCTGGGCCTCTGGCTCTATGTCCCTGGTCACTATGGGTGAATACAGCATTGTCCCTGGACTGCTCTTGTCCAACATGCGGCAGCCTTGGTCCTCCAGTGGCTCCTGGGCCCGTCAGAGTGCAGGCGCCGTGCAGCCTGGGGGGGCCGAGGCCCCCGCACGTGGAATGGGGGGCAGTGATGCAGAGCTGAAGGGCCCGAGGCGCTGCGGCCGTTCACCTTCACATCCCTCTGAGGTCCTAGGCGTGAAAGCGAACGCACACACCCCTGTGTTTGCCGAGTGGGCAGGGCAGTTCCCGGCACCCTGTGTTTCCTGCCCCCAAAGTGGGTCCTGGGCACATGGACTCTTAGAGCTGGGGCCCCCGCCCCCCAGGAAGACTCAGGCCTGGGGTCATTCAGGAAACCACCACCCGTGGCTCAGGGCTGCCTTAGCCCTGATCTGTGTGAACGTCCTTGGACACGTGGTTGGTTCACTTGTATTTTGGCCCAGCCAGGACACCTGGATGGGAAGAGGCTGCCAGGCTGGGCTGTGGCAGGGACATGGAGCGGAAGCCTCGGGAGAGTGCTCGGGAACTGTGCCCCTTACAGCTGTTTCTGCAAGGTGGGGGTGGCTGCTTCGCTTTATTTTTCCCACTGGAAAGCAATTGTGGTAAAATGCAAGTAACTAAATTTACCATTGTAACCATTCTAGGTGCCCTGCTCAGGGGCATTAAAACTGGTTCACATGGTCGCACACCCCTCCCTGCTGAGTCTCCAGAATTTTCCATCTTCCCAAACTGATGCTCTGTCCCCACTGAACACTCGCTGCCTGCCCCTCTGCCAGCCTTGGCTCAGCTCCCACCATCCTACATCCTGTCTCGGTGGCTCTGCCTCCTCCAGGGACCTCAGAGTGGGTCATGCAGCGTCTGTGGGTCACGCGGCATCTGTCTGTCTGTGTCTGGCCCATCCACTCAGCACAGTGGCCTCGAGGCCCAGCTGTGCTGCAGCAGGGCTCAGAATGTCCTTCCCCTTTAAGGCCGAGTGACATTGTGTGGACGGATGACGTTCTGTGTCTGGCCTCTGTCCGTGGGCTCTCGGCTGCTCCTGCCGCGTCTCTCCCCTGTGAGTCTGCTGCCGGGGACGTGGGTGCGAACACGCCTCGTGGAAGCCTAGCTTCGGTCCTTTTGGAGAGGTGCCTAGCATGCGTGCTGAATGTTTACAAGCATGATTTTATGCTGAGAAAGTATCTTTTAAACAAGCTGACAGATTAGGCAGCCCCCTGCTCTGCTGATGTTCCTCCTGGGGGAGCTGCCTGAGGGACAGGAGGGACGTTCGGACACGGAGCACACGCTGCCTGGACCTCCCCTCTCCCGAGGCTGGCCAGAGGGTGATGGTGGCTGCTCTCCATCCTGACACAGGCCAGCGCCTGGCAGGCCCCCAGGTAAACAGGCTGCAGGGTGGCAGTGGCCCCTTAGGGGTAGAAGGGGGGTTCTGCGTGGCCTGAGAGCCCCTCCTTGACCCCTTGGTGCCCTGACCGTGGGAGAAGGCTGGAAGGACACACGTATACTCAGCGTTAGGGAATGACCCCGCCAACAGTGGCCCCCCATCACAGAGCCTGGGGTCAGAGGGTCAGGGGCGAGAGGAAACTGGTCTCATCCTGGGAGTGGGGTCTAATCTGTGAACAGCCCCCCACCCCAAAATTAATGGCAGATTAGGAGCACCTGTGGGGGGAGCTGTGGCCCCTTCTGGGGCCTGGGGATGGGGGTGTCACTGAGGATGGGGGCCTGAGGGAGGAGTGGAGCAGCCTTGGAGCCCAGGCAGGGGAAGGGACCCCAGCCCAGAGGTCCTCCCAGGCCTGGGCAGGGGGCCAGTGTAGCCCATGCGGAATCAGGCAGGGCCTCGCTGTGGCTGGGAGCCGGGGATGGAGGCGGTGGCAGGGCAGAGCCTCTGGGCCTGGGCTGGGGCCTGGGAAATGGAGCGGAGCCTGGGAGGACCCTGTTTGCCCAGTGACTCAGATGGGCAAACACACGCACAGAGGCCCCAGTAGGCACCCCGCCACAAAACCAAATTCACCCCCACTTCCCTTCCTGGCAACTCAGAGAGAGCCCCAGCCCGCAGCAGCACTGGGCCGGAGGCCAGCCCCACCCGTGGGCACCTGGGTGGCTCTCCCTTGGCCCCAGAGCAAAGCAGAAGGGACCTAGGTGCCTCTCCATCATGGGGAGGCTCTGGCTCAGAGACAGTGGCAGCCCACACTGCCCTCTGTCAACAGAGGCCAGAGTTCCCCGAAGCTGTCCAGGCCCGTGGGCCTCCCCACCAGCCCTGAGCCCACTTCCTCCTGCTGGTGTGAGGGCCAGGGCCCTCGGTGTCTCAACCTCATTCCCTACCACACGGGGAGGCGCAGGGACCCCTCCCCAAACCTCCAAGTGTCCACAGGCGATTGTGGGGGGTGGGGGGCCCCGGACCTGCACACGAGGCACGTCTGCAGCTTGGGCACTTGGCCACCGTTGGTGGGCAGCTGCGCTTCAACTCTGGGTGCCTCCAGAATGGAGAGAGGCTGTGCTTCCCCTGTGGTGAGGTCTGACTGGCCGGGGTGGGGGAGGGTGCAGCAGGTCCATGCCCCCCGAAATGAGAGAAATCGCAGAAATGGCACAGCTCTGCATGGCCAGCCTGTCACCCAAATAACTTGGGAGCTTTGCAGGGCCTCAGCTCAGCAGTCTCAGGGGCGGGCAGTGGCCCTTCCTGGGGGCCACACATAGCTGGAGGATGCTTGGCCACTGTGTCCACCAGTTTGGTCCCTGGGTCGATGGTCCTACGGTTGCTGCTTTCAGATGAGGACTGAGGCCCAGGGCCACTCAGCTAGGGGGCACAGAGCTGAGGTGCCACCTGTTCCCAGTGTGGAGCCCCAGGCATGGATGCCACCACTGGCCCTGGCCAGGCATCTCCCACCTGTGTCCCCCATGCAGTGGGTGTGACCCATTCCTACCATGCAGGGCTTTGGGGTTTTAGGGTCTGAACTGATTGGACAATGAGAGGCTGCCCGAGAGGCTGCCTGTAGTGTTGGAGCTGCTGGCCCGGTGCTCAGGGCCACTGAGCCCGGCTGGTGTCAGACCCAGGGGACCCTGAAGACGGCCAGCCATCCACCCCACTGTGGGGGGGATCTCTGCCTCCTGGAGCCCGGAGCCTGGATGGAATGAGTCTCCACGCTGTGCTCGCCTCCTCATGCTGTAGGGAGAAAGCCCACCTCCTGGGGTCCCTTCCTGCCCAGGGCTGTGCCAGGCCTGGCAGAGGAGAGAAAGGTGGGGGAGCTCCTGCCGGGAGGGCTCAGCCCCCCAGGTCCTGCTGGCTGCAACCCAGTGACACAAACAGCCCTGTGTCAGGACCGCTGCTATGTCCAGAGATGAAAACAGAAGTGACCAGCGGGGAGGAACGGAGTCACCTTGGCCAGCAACAGGCCTGGGTCCAGCTAGAATCAGGGTTGGGGTCAGGCCAGGGCTGGCCTTGCTGGGGCCTCGCTGACTCCTTTCCCAGTGGGTGTCGGGGGAGCAGGAGGGCCGAAGCCTCGGTGGGGCACCCAGCGGTGGTGGGCGGCAGCACCATGGCTCTGCCTGAGGGGAGGAGACCCCTGAGGGTTGGGGGCTGCTTCTGTCCCATCATGAACCTGAGGACAGAGCTCTGGGGACCCTGCTGCCCTCAGGATCCCGGGATCCAGGCCACATCTGGACCTGTCCCTGAGAGGGGGCCTTGGAGGGGCACCAGCACGCACAGTCCAGCAGAGCCCCAGTGCCCAGGCTATGTCCCCACACGGGGTCTGTGTCCCCCACTCAGGCCCAAAGGTGGGCTGGCAGGCACCTCGTACTCACAGGGCTGGTGCTGGTCTGCCACCCGTCCAGATAGGGCCTCCTGGTGCCACTTCTGGTCTTGAGTCACTGCGCCTGAGTGAGTCATTGATAGTGTGACAGCGAGAGTGACACTCTGGGATGCTGCCAAGGCCTCCGCCCAGTCCCCACATCCCTCTGTCCTCCTGTCTCCACGGCAATGCCTGGGTGCTCCCGGAGGGCGGGACCCCAGCCCTCTCTCTCCCTCTGGACTCCAGCAACCCACAAACTTATGAGACCCAGGAGGGGGTCTGGCAGCCACCCAGGGACCCCAGGAACAAAAGTCTTCTTGGGCCGGGGTGTGCCCACATGTGCTCCCTGCACATAGCCCCCAACTGTGACTCCCGTGCCGGTGTGACCCCCCCTTCCAGATAAGGACACTGAGGCTCAGAGAGCTGGTGGCTTGCCCCAGCCTCCTTTTCCCCCACAACGCCCTTCCCCGAGCATGAAGCCCCTGTGGGCAGGGGCAGGGTCACTGCCAGGCCACTTTAAGGGACCCCTTGTCCCTCACCTGCCACAGCCCCCACTGGGCTTGGGAGGTCACAGGGAAAAACCCTGTTTTCTGAGCCTGGTCACTGGCCCTGAACCAGCCCTGACTCTGGGGCCCTCCTTGTGGGCCCCCCAAGAACTGGGAACCCTCAGTGTGAGTAGGCACCAGGCCTGGGCCTCCCAGGGGTTCCAGTCTGGGTTGGATTTTCAGGGGACCGGTGGGTGGCCTGGTGGCCTGTGTCAGGTGGTTCAAGTGGAGCCCCAGGAGGAAGCCCAGTGCAGCCAGGGCTGCAGCTCGGACACTGGCTCGGGTGGTTACAGCCACCCTGGAGTCCAGCAGGGGCCTGGGCAGCGTCCTGTGAGCATGCTGTGCCGGGTGTGCCCAGGATGTAAGCTGCCCAGGGGGTCAGTTCAGCCTTGGCATGCAGGGTGTGACCCCTCTGAGGGCCAGGCTGGTAACTCAGGTGGGTCATGGGTTGTGGCATGGACACAGGCCTGTCCCTGTTCTGGGAGCATGGACACTGGCTGATCTGTCACCTCCCAGCCTTTCTGGGGCATGAGGAGGACCGGCCCTTGTCACGCTCCCTGTGGCCTGGGCCCTGGCCCTGCCTGCCGGCCCTTGAGTCTCCCCAGGCACTGGTCCCCAGTGTCCAGACCTGTCCACCTTGCCTGCCCCTTTGGACTCACCTCTGCACTGCTCAGCACCAGGTGACCTGGAGTCCAGCTCTGAGGCTGGGCAGGGATTCCAACTCAGTCCCCTGACCCTGCATGTACCCCTTGTCCTGCGGGCTCACTTATTATTCTCCTCATTCACTCACTCACTCATTCATTCATTTTTGTTCATTCATTTGTTCATTCACGTATTCACTTACTCACTCATTCATTCACTCCTGGACATGTGAGCAGTTCTCTCTCCCAGGTACAATGACCAAGTCAGGCTTTGGGGCAGGGACAGCTCAGATACAGGAAACCAGGTGATCAGAGGACATTGGGAGAGGTCTTTGGAGAGCAGGAAGCAGATTCTTAGAACAGCTTTCAGGCCTCTCAGATCCCAGCCCCCAGCCCAGCCGACCCTAGTCCCTGACCTGGCCCCACCTCCCTAGGCAGGGCCTCCTGGTCAGCCCTACCTGTGGGTAGTTCACCACCTTGGCAGGGTGTGCAGTGGCACAGGAAGGGGAGCCTGGCTCCAGCCCCATGCAGTGCTTACACCTGGGGTGGGGGCCGGGCGACCTGCACCGTGATGCCTTCCTTGCCGGGGCCCATCAGGGCAGAACTGTGGGACGATGTGTGGACATCTCCCCGCTGGGTGGGCACAGACACTCCAGCCCCTCACAGCCACAGGCCCACATGTGGGCCAAGCTGCCCATCACCTGCGTGGCGCCAGGAGCCAGAAGCCTGGCCAGGGGCCAAAGCAGCACTAGGCTGGGGCTGCATGGTGGGGAGGGCCTGTCCTTGGGGGGCCGCCCCTGAGCCCATCTGCAGTGAGGCTGAAGTTGGCCCTCCATGAGGTGTGGAGACCCGTGGCCTCTCTGGGCACCAGGAACCATGGGGGCTGGCTGCATGGACACGTGCCCAGAGAAAATTTCGGGGGTAGGGTTTCCAGCAGGAGGACGCCTGGGACCAGGATGTGGGGCACCCTCAGGAAGTCCACCCCCACCTGGCACACAGGCTCAGTTCTGCCTGGTTCCAGCCGCTGGCCAGCCCAAAGCCAGAACTCAACTGTTTACCTGGACCAGGGGAGCTGGGCCTGCCCCTCCCACCCAGGTGAAGTCACCGGGGCCATGCCAGCTCTGGGGCTACAAAAGCCTCCTGCCGACTCAGGTCCCTCCTCAGAGGTGGCCACTGGGCTTCTCTCCTTCCTCTGCACCATGGGTGTCGGCTGCAGGGAGGTGGCTACTCTCTGGGCCCTGGCCCTCACCCTGGCCTGCGCCCAGCACCCAGGTGAGTTTCATTCTGCCAGCTCCTCCCGCTCGACTCGGTGCCCCTGCCCCTTTGAGTCCAGGGTGGCCCTGGTCTGGCTCCAGACAAGCTGAGTGTGTCCAAGAGCAGCTCCCGGGCATGGGGCGGACCTGCCTGGCTCTAGCCGCCCGCAGTTTCCCACTGCTGGGGTGGGGGTGGGGCTTCGGGGCTGCAGGGGGCCTGAGGGGGTCAGCTGCAGCCCACCCTCCCTGCAGTGGGCAGTCCCTGGCCCTCTGCTCCTCTGCTGCTCACAGCTCACGGCTCCCGACCCCTGACCCTGTCCTCGCCTTCAGGGTCCTGGGGCTGGGCCTGGTGCCTCTCCTGCCAGACTGGCCTGCCTCTGAGGCCCCAGAGGTCAGCCTCAGGGGTCTCAGGGTATTCTTGGGGCCCACACAGCCATTCCTCAGCCCTGCCCTGGCCTCCTGTGCCTGAGTCCCTGCTCAGTGGCTCTTAGCACCCCATTTAGAGAAAGCCCCTCCCCACTCTGGGCCCCCAGGTCCCCAACCTGCTCTGAGTGTTCCTACAGAGCCCTGGTAGCCTCTTGACAAGCTATTGGGACCCCTGCCTTTTATCAAATGACCCCTCAGAGGCTATGGCACTGGGGGGCTGCTGCCCACTTTGTTCCTTGTTCCAAGTTGGGACACCGGGGCCTGGCCTGTGGTGGACCCTCATTGTGAATGAGTAGGTGGCCCTGAAGAAAGCAGGTTGGGGCCATGGACCCCCCAGGTGTTCGTGGGCCCAGCTGAGGGGCTGCTTGAGGAGGGTTATGGCTCAGCCATGGGCCTGGGCAACACTCCCAGCACCCGCAGCTCCTCGCAGGGGTTAGACCCTGGCCCCTGCAAGTGCTGCCTGCCCCCACTCAGGCCCTGCTGGTCCTCTTCCCGCAGGTGGGGCCCTGCATAGACCCTTGGAGCCCAGCGAGGAGCAGCGCCCCTTCCCTCCCATCCCCTGGGCACCTGGCGGTGAGTCTGCCCCACCTGCCCCAGCTGGCAGTCCCTGAGGGGCCACTCACCTTGCGTGCCCCCCACCGAGGGGCCAGGATTTGGGGGTTGGGGGACACCCCCACATACATGGAGTGGTTGGTCACCTGCAGGCCATTTGCTGTCTCCTCATTGTGCTGCAGACAGGGCTGGTGGGCTGGCGGGCCGTCTTAGTACTCATGTCTTCCCGTTTCCCTGTTGAGCCTGGTCACTGAGCTGCACCTGTGTCCCCTCAGCTGGAGGCAGGGCTGGCAGGCAGCCCCTCTGGGAATCTCTGTGCCCACCCGCACGGCGGTCCTCACGGCTCTGGGAGAGGTGGGTGGTGAGGGGCACCTCCCCCAACAGCTCCCCAGGAGCTCACCTGCCCTGACCTCTGCTCCTGCAGGATTGTCTCCAGCCACAGGTGCTGATTCTGGCATTGTTGAGATTCTGTGTGCAAGGAGCCCCCATGTGCAAAGGCCTTCTGGGCCAGGTGGCCTGGGTGATGGCTGAGCAGAAGTGAAGGTCGGGGGGAGAGCTGCCTCCTGGGCCAGCGCCTCTGCTGCCTGGGCATGGGTGCCAGACAGGCAGGGAGGTCAGACCCAGAGGAATCCACAGGCTTGGGAGGCAACATCTTGCGGGGCGCAGAGACTCCCCACCCCGCCAGAGCTGCACCTGGCAGTGGGGGCAGGAGTGGGGGGGGCTGTGCATCAACTCCCCTGTTCCCACAGGTGACCCACTCCTCGGGGTGACCATCCTCCCACCTCTGAAGACCGTTGCCGTGGTGCAAGGTGAGTGAGACCACCCCCACCTGAGGCTGGGCTGAGGGGCCTGCATTTAGGGTCCTCCTCCCTCAAACCTGGGGGCCCCGCCTGGGTGGACATGGACCAAGTGTTGGAAAGCGCCACCTGGGTCCTGGCAGGACCTCCCCAGACACCCACCCTCCGGCGGCGGCACATCCAGGCTCAAGCATGAGGGGTGCAGGCGGGGAGCCCTCAGCATGGCTGGCGCTGTCCCCACAGCCCTGAACCCAGCCCACAACGGGCGGGTCTGCAGCACCTGGGGCGACTTCCACTACAAGACCTTTGACGGCGACGTCTTCCACTTTCCTGGCCGCTGCAACTATGTCTTCTCCACGCACTGTGGGGCCGCCTACGAGGACTTCAATGTCCAGCTCCGCCGTGGCCGGGAGTCCAACGCCACCACGCTGAGCAAGGTCACCATGAAGCTCAATGGCATGGTCCTCGAGCTGACCAACAGCTCCATCCTGGTCAATGGCCGCCCGTGAGTCTGGGCCCCTGGGTGGCCTCAGGCATTTCTGGGCAGTCGTGGGAGGGACGTGAGGTCACCCCGAGAGTGGAGCTGGGTGGGGCATGCCCCAGGCCCTGCACTTTGCCCCCTGGGCTCCTGGCTGCCCCTGAGCGGTCCCCTTGCAGAGCTCCGGGGCCTGTCCTTGTCATGCCCACTGGCACTGTACCTTGCATGGTGACCTTGTCCTGCCCGTGAGTGTGGGACCCTCTGCTGCTCCGCCCTTGCACACCCCTCGTGCCTCAGCGGGCCCCTCTCTGCAGGACCCAGGTGCCCTTCAGCCAGTCCGGCGTCCTCATCGAGCACAGCGTCAGCTACCTGAAGGTGTCGGCCAGGCTGGGCCTGGTCTTCATGTGGAACCAGGATGACAGTCTCCTGGTGGGTCTGGCAGCCACCCCCAGAGGGGCGGGGCCCTGGGCCAGGGTGGGTGAGGTCAGACCCCACCCCTCACAGCGTCCCCCTCAGGACAGGCCCTGCTTGAGGTCTTGTGTCCATGGACAGCGCGGGGATGTCGACGGCCCAGGTCTCCCCTGGGCAGCCCCAGCGCCCCCTGGAGGAGGTCCAGTGTCCATGCCTCCTCTGCCCTTTCTGTCCTGGGTGTCCCTGGTGGGCAAGGCGTCTGACGGGTCCTCTTGTTCCAGCTCGAGCTGGACCCGAAATACGCCAACCAGACCTGCGGGCTCTGCGGGGACTTCAATGGTGTCCCCGTCTTCAATGAGTTCATCTCCCATGGTGAGCCCTGGTGCAGCCGTCCCCGTCTGCTCCTGCTCTGGCCCCTGTACCCCTGCAAGGCAGGTCCCAGTCAGATGTCCCCAACATGGGGGCACGTGCACCTGCACTCAGCTGCCCACACAGATGCAGACCCACACTCAGCTGTGCACACAGCTGCCCAGATACACCCACCCACACCCAGGCAATTCCAGCACTGCCTGGAATCCAGGTATTTAGCCTGGAATTCCAGGCTAAAGCCACACTCGCTCGCTTGTACGCAGGCACGGTCCTGGCATACAGCGTGCTCTCCGCAGGGCGGTGGCAGGTCCTCCATCTCAGCCAGGCTGCTCTGACACACCCCCTCACCTTAAGTTAGACCCTGTCACTGCTCTTTGTCTTCGGCTCTTTGCCACCAGGCCATGGCCTTTTGTGCGACCTGCACAATCCCCAGGTCCCCTCTGCCGGGCCCATGAATCCCACCCACGAGGGGCTTCCAGCCCTGGGGGACCCAGCGTGCCCAAGTGTCCAGTGGCCCTGGCCAGGGAGGCCGGCCCCGAAGGCCGACAGGAGCTCAGGGTCACCTCCCTGCCCTCTGGGCTGTGTGCTAGCCTCCCCCTGTGCCCGGAGCTCCTCATTTCCCCTCAGACCCCTGAATGTTCCCTGGAACTGTGGCTTTTGCCTGGCAGAGTGTGTGTGTGTGTTGCGGGGGAGGTGGGTGTAACTGGGACACCTCAGGCTCCGGCAGTGGCAAGGGCGCATGGGGAACCCGCGGGGCCGGGCACTGTGCTTCCCGCAGGCGTCAGGCTGAGCCCCACCGAGTTCGGGAGCCTGCAGAAGATGGACGGCCCCACGGAGCAGTGTCCAGACCCCACCCCCGTCCCCACGCCTGCTACGGGCTGCTCCACCGGCTTGGTAAGTTCCAGCGTGGACGGGCCGGTGTGGGGTGGGGGTCCTGTTGGGGGCTGTGGGGGGCTGTGGGGGAGACGGTGAACCCAGCAGCCTTGAGAGCCGGGACTTAGCCACCCCGGCTCCACCCAGGGCCTCTGCGAGGAGCTGTTGCTCAGCGAGCGGTTCCTGGGCTGCCGCCCCCTGGTGGACGCCAGCAGCTACGTGCAGGCCTGCCAGCACGACCTCTGCCTCTGCGGAGAAGCCGCCGACCTCGCCAGCTGCGCCTGCCACACGCTCGCAGAGTACTCCCGCCAGTGCGCCCACGCCGGGGGGCTGCCCCTGGACTGGCGGGGCCCAGGCCTCTGCCGTGAGTGTCCCCACGGCCCCTGCCCCGCCCCGCTGTCCTGCTGCGGGCCCCAAGGCAGGGGCAGCCGGTGACGTGGGCCCCGCCCTCCTCCCCGCAGCCCAGACGTGCCCCCTCAACATGCAGTACCGAGAGTGCGGCTCGCCCTGCGCTGACACCTGCTCCAACCTGGAGCATTCCCAGGCCTGCGAGGACCACTGCGTGGCCGGCTGCTTCTGCCCTGATGGTGAGTCGGAACCCTGCCCCCCTAGGTGACTGGTGCTGCTGCCTTCCACCCTGACCCTGCCCATTGTGTCCCTGACCCTGGGTCCGAGGAGCCCTCACAGGGCAGGACTGCCAGGGGCAGAAGGCCCAATCTCCCCACATGCTCACATGGTGGACTCAGCCCACCCAGCACTTACCACACAGACTGCCCACCTCTGCAGGGATGGTGCTTGATGACATCGGCCAGACGGGTTGTGTCCCTGTGTCTCAGTGTCCCTGTGGCCACAATGGAGCCACCTACGCTCCAGGGGCCATCTATTCCACAGAATGCAGCACCTGGTAGGGCCCCAGGCCTGCCCTCCCGTCCCCCCAGATGAGCGCTGGGATGGCCCTCCAGGGGCTGCCCAGGCCTCCCGCTGTGCAGTGATGGGGGCAGCCTGGGGGAAGAGAGGGAGGCGGGGCTGGGACCCAGGGTCTCTCCCTGCTCTCAGCACCTGCTCTGGAGGCCGGTGGAGCTGCCGGGAGATTCCATGCCCAGGCACCTGCTCGGTGCTGGGAGGTGCCCACTTCTCCACGTTCGACGAGAAGCCCTACACAGTGCACGGGGACTGCAGCTATGTGCTGGCCAAGGTGCGGCTTCCGGGACGGCGTCCGGCCGTTCGTCCACTCCCAGCCCGCCCCCTGCTTGGGCTGCGTGCAGCAGCGGCCACCCCGGGGTCCATGAGCCTGGTCCTCCACAGGGTTTCCAGGGTGGGCGGGCTGGGCCGGGCCTGAGGACTGTGTCTGCTGCAGCCCTGCAACGGCAGCGCCTTCACTGTGCTGGCTGAGCTGCGCAGGTGTGGGCTGACTGACAGCGAGAGCTGCCTGAGGAGCCTGACTCTGAGCCTGGGCGGGGGACAGATGGTGAGTGCGGAGCGGGGCGGAGGGGGGGTGCGGAGGAGGGGGGTAGACAGTGATTGCGGAGCATGGGGCGGGGGGGGGGCGCCTCGCAGCCAGGGACCATGGCCCAGGTGTGGACAGCAAATGCCAGGTGTGGCCCCAGGACCCTTCCACTCATTCTCTGGGTCCACCTCCATGGGTGTTCCTGGTGACCATCCCCAGAGAAGCCACTCAGGCACGCCGCAGGGCCTCCACGCCTGCACCCACTGGCCCGTGAAGTGGGTGGGAGCTTCTCTGTTTCGTGAAATCGCATCAGCTTTTACATGATTAAAAACTTCCCCGTTCTTGGCCCTTGGAGGAGGGCTTGGGATGAGCATGGGCCCAGGTATGCGGGCCCTCGACTCCTCCTCCTGGGGCCGGGACCAACAGAGCAGGGTTCATAGCCTCTGGGGGAGGCGGGGGCACCGGCAGCTCTGCCCAGCCTGCTGCCAACACCCCTGCTGCCCCCAGGTCATCACGGTCCAGGCTGGTGGGGAGGTGTTTGTGGACCAGGTCTATGCACAGCTGCCAGTCTCAGCAGGTGAGTGCTGGCCCCGTGCCCTGGGTCCCCGCCCCTAGGATGTCACTGAGACCCCCCCATCCCCTTGTCCACAGCCAACATCACGGTCTTCAGACCCTCGACCTTCTTCATCATCGCCCAGACCAACCTGGGCCTGCAGGTGGACGTGCAGCTGGTGCCCACCATGCAGGTCTTTCTAAGGCTGGCGCCCAAGCTCCGGGGGCTGACCTGCGGTAAGAGGTGCTGCCCCCCCAGGTGCCGGAGCCCCTTGGCGGCCGGGCCTCATGGGCCTCATGGGTGCTCCCTGTCCCTTCCTGCCCCCAGGCCTCTGTGGGAACTTCAACCAGAACCAGGCCGACGACTTCCGGACCCTCAGCGGCGTGGTGGAGGGCACAGCTGCCGCCTTCGCCAACACCTGGAAGACACAGGCCGCCTGCCCCAACGTGAGGAACAGCTTTGAGGACCCCTGTGCCCTCAGCGTGGATAACGGTATGTGGGCCCACCTGCCCGCCTCCCAGGCCAGGAAGCTCCAGGCCTGGCCTTTAGCCGTCCAGCCAGTCCTGAGGGGGGTTACCAGGGGGTAGACCTGCAACTCACCAACAGGCGTACCGTTTCAGCCATGGTGAGTTCTGGATGAAAAGGAATGGGAGGCTGGGGGTGTCCAGCAGGAGCCTGGGGTTCTGCTCACGGTGGCAGGTGGGGAATTTGGGGTGAAAGGAAGGGGCCCTGGCTGTCCCCCGATGCCCTCCATCCTCTGTCCACAGAGAAGTATGCTCAGCATTGGTGCTCGCGGCTGACGGACCCGCAAGGCCCCTTCGCCAGGTGCCACGCCGCCGTGAGCCCAGGCTCCTACTACTCGGTAACGCCGCCCACCTGCCCCACCCCTTGGCCACACAGCTGCCTGCAGGGGGTCCAACTGGGCACAGTGTGGTCTGCAGGACCATGGCCGGTGTCTGGGGCCAGCCCATCTCCTGGCTTCCTTCCCTCGTCCCCCTTCCTTCAGTCAGACCCTCCCCACATGCATCTGAGTCCCTTCGAACCACCGGCTGAGACTCAGCTGTGGCCGAGGTGCTTTGGCATCTGAGGTGGCTGGGCAGGGCTGGACACGTCAGGTCCTGGAGACCAGGGCCCGAGGGCCTGGGCTCTGTGTGGGTTCTGCAGAGGGAGGTTTGGGGCGGCCATGTGGGGGATGCTCCCCAATGCCCGACGCCCATCCCCAGCACTGCCTGTTCGACACCTGCAACTGTGAGCGGAGCGAGGACTGCATGTGCGCCGCCCTGTCATCCTACGTCCGTGCCTGCGCCTCCCGGGGCGTGCTGCTCAGTGGCTGGAGGGCTGGTGTCTGTGGTGAGTGTGCGGGCCAGGCAACTTCTGTGGGCCCCTGACCCCTGCACGGAGGCCAGGGAGCCCCCAGACGCTGCCCAGGAAGGCGGGCCTGGTAGAGACGGGGAGCCAGGGGGCCTAGGGATGTCCACTCTGTCCTGAGTGCCACCCCCTTTCTGATATCCCCCAGCAAAGCCCATGGAAAACTGTCCCAAGTCAATGACCTACCAGGACCACATCAGCACCTGCCAGCCCACCTGCAGGGCCCTGAGCAATGAGGACCCCACCTGCAACATAAGCTTCGTGCCTGTGGATGGCTGCACCTGTCCCCAAGGCACCTTCCTGGATGACACGGGCAAGTGTGTGCCAGCCACCAGCTGTCCCTGCTACCACGGCTCCTCGGTGATCCCCAGTGGGGAGTCTGTTCACCAGCAAGGGGGTGTCTGGTAGGAGCCCTGTGGACGGGAGGGGCAGGTGGGAGGGGCAGGGGCGGGGGGGGTAGAGGGCAAGAGTGGGGGTGTGGGGGGGTGGGACAGGCCGCTCTGACCACCCTCTCCTCACAGCACCTGCACTAAGGGCACACTGACCTGCATCGGAGGCCACACCCCTGACCCAGGTGGGCTGGGAAGTAGGGAGGGGGGGCTCAGTTTTTTTCCCTGTGATGATTCAAAGGTAGATAGATGCCCCTCAAGTCCATGTGGGGGTGGGGGTGGGAATCAGCATCTCTATCCAGCAGCCTCTGCCCTAGGGGCTCCGTGAGGGGGTGCGGGGGGCTGTGGGCACACACAAGCTGAACATGCACAGATACACAAGCATGCTATACATGCACCACCACACATGCACATGCTGAACACATGTGTGTACACACATGCACACATGCAGACTGGGGCAAAGGGAAACACATGTTGGGAGCGGGCAGCAGCGTGTCCCTTGGAGCAGGCCTGGGAGGGGTGGCCCTGAACAGCCCTCCTCCCGCAGTCTGCGCCCCGCCCATGGTCTACGCGGACTGCCACAACGCCTCGGTCGGGGCCACCGGGGCCGGCTGCCAGAAGAGCTGCCACACCCTGGACATGGACTGTGTGAGTGACCCTCGACCCCATGCCCCCGCTGACCACTGGCAGCCCCACACCCACTTGCCCCTCCTGGGCCCCTGTGGAGACCCCTGCCTGAGAGCTTGTTGGGTCTGCTGTCCCTGGGGTCCCCCGGAGGCCACCCGGACAGGTGCAGGCCCTGTCCGCTGAGGTGTCTATCCACCCACAGTACAGCCCCCAGTGCGTGCCTGGCTGCGTGTGTCCTGATGGGCTGGTGGCCAATGGCGAAGGTGGCTGTGTTGCTGTAGCCGACTGTCCCTGCATGCACAACGAGGCCAGCTACCGGGCTGGCCAGACCATCCGGGTGGGCTGCAACACCTGGTATGTGGTGTCTTGGGGGACCCCATCTGGGGGGATTCCTGCAGCGGGTGCTGTGCCCCAGCTGGCAAGGCCTCAAGCCTGAGGCCACACCCCAGTCAGCACCTGGAAGGCCCCCTTGGAGCCTCTGGGAGGGCGCCGTGCCCCTGCTCTGCCCTGCCCCACCTGCCCAGCTCTGGCCTGACTGGCACTGCTCCCCCCAGCACCTGTCAGAGCCGGATGTGGCAGTGCACGGACAAGCCCTGCCTGGCCACCTGTGCTGTGTATGGGGACGGCCACTACCTTACCTTCGATGGGCAGCGCTACAGCTTCAGCGGGAACTGCGAGTACACACTGGTCCAGGTGCGGTCATCATGGCCCCGAGGCCCCTGGAGGTCCTGCAGTGCTGCTTGCCTCTACCTGCCAGGCCGCCTCTCGGGAAGGTGAACAGGCCACCTTGTCCCCACAGGACCACTGTGGTGGGAATGGTAGTTCCCAGGACGCCTTCCGTGTTGTTACTGAGAATGTCCCCTGCGGCACCACAGGGACCACCTGCTCCAAGGCCATCAAGATCTTCCTGGGGGTGAGTGGGGGCTCGGATGGGGGCTGGAGCACCCCCTGGGAGGCTCTAGGAACCCCAAGGAAGGCCACATTCCCATGCCTCAGCCAGGGTGGCACCATCAGGCTGGCAAACCCTCTTGGGAGGTGGCCTGAGGTCCTCCCAGGCTCTGAGGGACCCCCTCCCTGCGCAGAGCTATGAGCTGAAGCTGAGTGATGGGAAAGTGGAGGTGATCCAGAAGGCAGCAGGCCAGGAGGCACCCTACGCCATTCGCCAGGTAGGCATCTACCTGGTGGTGGACACCGAGGCCGGCCTGGTGCTGCTGTGGGACAAGAAGACCAGCATCTTCCTCAGACTCAGCCCTGAGTTCAAGGTGAGGCTCCGCCCCGCCTACCACTGCCCTCGACCCAGACCACAGGGACAGCGGGGGGTGCAGGGCTGGGGAGAAGGACCGAGACACAGAGAGGCAGAGGGACAGAGAGAGACGAAGACAGAGGGACAGGCAGGGGGCGGGGGGTTGGTGGCGGGTGAGGAAGCCAGTAGGAGGCGCTGTGCTGTGGCGTCAGGGTCCTGTGGCTGCTGGGACGACCCGGACACACCATCTGGACCCAGAAGTCCAGTCTGGGTGCCACAGGGCTGGCTCCCCGGAGGCTCCTGGGAAGGTTCCTTCTGGCCCCTTCCAGCTTCTGGAGCCACCAGCGCCCCGGGCTGGGGGCTGCACCACCCCAACCCGTGTCCCTGAGACCATGTAGCTTGTCACCACATGTGTCTCTGTGCTCATGTCCTTGTCCCAGAAGGACAGCAGCCGCTAGGCCCGCCCACCCAATCCAAGATGCCTTCCTCTTTACTTCTTCTCAGCAGAGACCCTGTTTCCAACTAATCCCACGTCCATGGGTCCTGGGTCAGCACCCGAAAGGCCCTCACGGAGCCTCGCAGAGGGGCACCTGGCCCTGCCCTGCCCGCACCCACTTTCTGTCTCCTCCAGGAGAAGCTGTGGCAGAGCACTGGTGCCCTGCACTCACACCCTGACCCCCAGCCAGGCCAGCCCCTGAAGCTCCACATGCCTGCCTGTCTCTGTGTCTGCAGGGGAGGGTCTGCGGGCTGTGCGGGAACTTTGATGACAATGCCCTCAACGACTTCACCACGCGGAGCCAGTCCGTGGTGGGCGACGCTCTGGAGTTCGGCAACAGCTGGAAGTTCTCCCCATCCTGCCCAGACGCCCCAGCGCCCAGGGACCCCTGCACCGCCAACCCCTACCGCAAGTCCTGGGCGCAGAAGCAGTGCAGCCTCCTCAACAGCGCCACCTTCCAGGCCTGCCATGCCCATGTACGCCGGACACTCCCCAAGGACCCCGGGGAGGAAGGGACGACCTCAGGGCAGAGTCACCTTGCTGGGGTGGGGCCACCCCTTAGGACTGGCCATGTGGGACCGTGCTTTTGCTGTGCCTAAGCCCCATAAGGCAGGCCCGATCCCCTGAGCGCCCACGGGGATGGGTCCCGGAATCTGAGGCATGTCCCCCCGCAGGTCAACCCCACCAAGTACTACGAGGCCTGTGTGAGTGACGCATGCGCCTGCGACTCGGGCGGCGACTGCGAGTGTTTCTGCACGGCTGTGGCTGCCTACGCCCAGGCCTGCCACGAGGTGGGCGTGTGCGTGTCCTGGCGCACCCCCGACGTCTGCCGTGAGTCAGACTCGTTCTCCCATGGGGGGGCGGGGGGGCTTTGAACAGAGAACGAAGGGGTGTGTTGCTGATGGAGATGTGGCAGGTGTGGTAGACCTTTCTGGAACGGAAGGGTCCGCAGAGCACCCCCCACCCCGCCCATCCAGCACAGCGGGTCTGGCTGGAGGGTGACGTAGCTGGGGAGCTGCTGCAGCCGGATCCTGAGCTGGCTGACTGCCCAGTGCCCACCTGAGCCCCAGAATTCTGGCTCCCCACCTTCTGAGGCCTCAGGCAGTTACGGGAGGGACAGCCCACAAGACTTGGTGAAGGATTGAGGTGCCCGGGAGCCTGCAGGGCTTTGGGCCCAGGCTGCCCCTCCAGGGTGCTCTCCTGGGGCTGCTGCGGGGCGAGCCGGCCCACTGAGTGTGTCCTTGTCCCCGCAGCCCTGTTCTGTGACTACTACAACCCCGAGGGCCAGTGCGAGTGGCACTACCAGCCGTGTGGGGCGCCCTGCCTGCGGACCTGCCGAAACCCCCGCGGCCAGTGCTGGCACGACACCCAAGGCCTGGAAGGTGGGCTGTCCTGGGGCCCTGGGACCTGTGGCGGGCTGGGCTCTTCCTGACCTCTCAAGGCACCTGTGGGGGTGCTTCCTGGTACTCCCTGTGGTGTGGCGGGGGACCCAGGGCTGGGGGTGATGAGAGGCCATGGGGGTGAGGCAACCGGCAGTCTGTCCAGCTGGGACTCAGGCCTCTCTGGCCCGCAGGCTGCTACCCCAGGTGCCCCGCGGAGGCTCCCATCTTTGACGAGGACAACATACAGTGTGTGGCTACGTGCCCGTCCCCACCCCCGCCACCGCCCTGCCAGGTCCAGGGCAAGTCATACCAGTCGGGTGCGGCGGTGCCCTCAGACAAGAACTGCTACTCCTGGTGAGCGACTCCATGGTGGGGAGCCGGGAGCTCAGAGGCATTCCCCTAGACCACCACCCACTGCCACCTCCTGGGGGTCCCTGTGGCCTGGGTTTCTTGAAGGGCCTCCCAGTTGCTGAACAGGGTGGGGATCTGAAAGAGGGTGGGTGGGGCGGGGGGCTGAGCCTGAGCCTCCAGGACCCCAGACAGCTGTCCCAGAGAGGAAGCTGTCATCAGTGGGGCTCTCTGGTCATGGATTGGGAAGGTGTGACCGCAGGCTCCCCAGGGCACCCCCGTGGGGCAGCTCCTGCCTGTCTTGCCCTCTGCCCCTGCCCGGACGCCCTGCAAACCAGACTTACCTTCCTCCTTCTGCTGCAGCATCTGCACCAAGAGTGGCGTGCAGTGCACCTATGACGCTAACGGTGAGCGTTGGGGACCCTCTTTGGGTTCGGGATCTTGGGGTGCCCTCCTGCATCCCTGGCCCCTGACATGCCCAGCCACCCTCTTCCCCACAGCCTGTGTCTGCACCTATGGTGGGCAGCACTTCCGTTCGGGAGACATCATCTACCACACGACAGACGGCACGGGGGGCTGCATCTCCGCCCACTGTGGGGCCAACGGCACCATCGAGAGGACGGTCCACGCCTGCGGCCCCAGCACCCCCGCCCCCACCACCACTTTCTCCTTCTCCACACTGCTGATAGGTAGGCAGATGCACTGGGGGCCACGCCGGGCTGCCCCTTGACCTGCAAACTGACAGGGGGTTGCCCAGGAGTGAGTGGAGGGCAGTCACCCTGTAGTTGCAAAAAGGTACCCCCCCCGGGTGGCCCTGGCAGGTCTGGTGTGCCCCCAGGCAGCAGCTACCAGCAGAGGCACCCCAGGCTGGCTGGGAGGGGGGCACCTGGGGTTCTGCTGCCTCACTGCCACGGGCCTCCCCTGACTCTGGGGGTGTCCCAGGGATTTCTCAGAGATCCCCCCAAGAGAAAAGAGTCCCCGGAACTCTGGCTCTCAGGGCCACACATCCAGATTCTGCTCCGGGTGTGCGTGGGGAGCAGGCTCCCCTTCAATGGGATCCACTTACCTATTTATTCAAGGCTGTGCCACAGCAGCCACGTGGGGGGTGCATCCCAGGGAATGGGTGTCCATCAGAAAGACAGGCAGACTGATGTGGTGAAACCCCCACACAGCTGTCAGATGGGGGGTAAGGACTGGATCAATGTGTGGGGCCCAATGGCCCCAAGTGAGGGCTGGCCCCTGACACCTGGCCCCTCTGCCTCCTCTTCTGCACTTAGCCACGAGCTCCACAGGCCGGCCCAGCACACTCCCCAGCCCTGCCACCAGCCTGGCGCCAACGAGCACTCTGAGCAGAGCCCCGCCCACCGCTGCAGGCACGTCCCCCAGGCTGCAGCCTTTGACCGCCTCTGTCAGCACCCCCCTAGGCTGTGGAGAGGACTGCCAGTGGTCGCCATGGCTGGACATCAGCCGACCAGGATGGGGCATTGACAGTGGTGACTTCGACACGCTGGACAACCTCCGGGCCCATGGGTACCCCATCTGCCAAGCACCGAGGGCGGTGGAATGCCGAGCGGAGGACGCCCCTGAAGCGCCACTCCTGGACCTGGGGCCGCGCGTGGAGTGCACGCCGACGGTGGGGCTGACCTGTTACAACAGGGACCAGGTCTCAGGGATCTGCAACAACTACCAGATCAGGGTCCTGTGCTGTGCTCCCCGGGCCTGCCCCACCTCCAGTGGTCCAGCCCTGACCACCCCACGGACAGTCCGCAGCACCACCCCCGGAGCCACATCCGCACAGACAGGGGGCACGACCCATGTCCCCACAGCCGGCCTGAGCACCTCCCCTAGCACTGGCAGAACCCCTGCCCCCAGCACCCCCACATCTGAGGAAACCACCCCCTCCACTCCCAGCACAGTGCCAGTTTCAACAACCGATAGGACGACAACCCTGGGGTCCAGCGCCATGCCCCGGCCCTCTGAGAGCCCCAGCCAGCCCACCACGCCGGGGCCCAGCCAGATCCCCTGCATGCAGGAGGTCTGCAGCTGGACTGGCTGGATCGACAGCAGCTACCCTGAGGCGAGTATTGACGGTGGAGATTTCGACACTTTTCAGAATCTGAGATCCAAGGGGAATAAGTTCTGCGCAAGGCCCCACCAGGTGGAGTGCAGGGCGGTGAGCTTCCCCAACACGCCACTGGCAGAGCTGGGGCAGAACGTGCTGTGTAACAACAGTGTGGGCCTGGTGTGCTGGAACCGGGACCAGCTGCCCCCGATCTGCTACAACTACGAGGTCCGGATCCAGTGCTGCGAGTGGGTGGATGTGTGCAGGAACAGGACCCCCTCGGTGACACCAGTGACGACACACTGGACTCCACATGAAGCCAGAAACTGGTCACAGGCCACTCCGACCACAGGAACCCAGGTGACCTCCATGCAGCACAGGAGTGCCAGCTCAGTACATGGGTCCCCAGCAGCCACAGTCACAGCCAGCCCACACATCACATCACCTTGGACCACCACCTGCCAGCCACGGTGCACATGGACCAAGTGGTTCGACGTGGACTTCCCGTCCCCAGGGCCCCACGGAGGAGACCTGGAAACCTACAGCAATATCGTCAGGAGTGGAGAGAAAATCTGCCTCAGGCCAGAGTACATCACTCAGCTGGAGTGCCGTGCAGAGAACCACCCCGAGGTCAGCATCGAGAGCGTGGGCCAGGTGGTGCAGTGCAGCCCAGATGTGGGCCTGGTGTGCCGCAAC
>PVKU01011317.1:0-44367 GCA_004027475.1 Anoura caudifer | reverse complement strand
ACAGCTGTCAGGGCAAGGGTAGCAGTCTGGAGGGATTAAGCAAAAAGGAAAAAAAAAGAAAAGCAGGCAAGCAAAATTTAACTAGAGACACTGAAATAAGAACAAACTGACAGTAACCAGAGGGGAGGAGGAAGGTAGATAACAGGGGAAAGAAGGGGAATGGTCATCAAGGAACATGTATAAAGGAGCCATGGACAAAGCCAAAGAGGGTTAGGACTGAAGGTGGGAGGTGGGGGTGGGGGGAGCAAGGGAGAGTGCTGAGGGGGAATGGAGACACCTGTACTTGAACAACAATAAAAAAAGTTAAAAAATAAATAAATAAAAATAAAGTAAAGTATAAAAAAAGAAAGAAAACAACTTACAGATACGAACAACAGTGTGGTGATTGCTAGGGTGAGGGGAGTGGAAAAAGGTAGAGGAGGATATCAGGGGAATAAATGGTGATGGACAGAGACTTGACTTGAGGTGGTAAACACACAATACAGTGTACAGATGATGTGATGTGATGTGAGCACCTAAAATCTGTATATTTTATTAACCAGTTTCACCCCAATAAATTCAATGAAAATAATCATAATAAATAAAAGAAAATTAAGACTGTAAAAGGTTCTAAAATTCCTTATTCTAGCATTTTAAATCATTTTTTTGGAAATAAAGGTGAAGACATATATCTTTTGCCTTTAACCTCTACTTTCTCATTTAAAATTATCTGAGTGCCCACCACCTAAAGTCAAACCATCTTCTGTCACCATTAGGTCCCCCTCTACCCCCAGTACAATATACAGACCTAGTATCACAGAACTGTACACTGTACCTATATGATCTTATTAACCAATATTATCCCAATAAATTTAATTTAAAAAAACATAAAATTATCTGAGTAATTCCAGGGAAGAAAGTTTGGTTCAATATTCAAAAATAAATCAATATACTCTATCATATCAAGAGATTAAATAGGAAAATTAACATAAGCATATCAGCAGATGCAGAAGCATTTGACAAAAATTCAACATCCATTCATTAAAAAACTTTCAGAAATATAGCAATAAAAAAATTTCCAGACCTTATAAAAAGCATCTACAAAATTCTACAGATAATTGGTTACTCAATGGTAAAAGACTGGATTCTTGCCTCTAATATTTGAAGAAGGCAAGGATATTTCTACTTTCACCACTATTATTCAAATAGCATTAAAGTACGAACCAGTGAAAAAAGGTAAGAAAAGACATAAAGACTATAAAGAAAAAAATAAAACTTTTTATTTTCAGATAACATAATTGTCTACATAAGAAAATCAAGATATGTTTAGAGAGGATCTGAGAGAAGAGTGAAATTGTGTTCCATTCCTAATTAAATTAAACCCAAGATGAGGCAAGATTCCCAAATTAGAAATCACCCTGTGATTACCCTAAGAGTTCATCCTGACAAAATAAGGGATCAGTTAGACTTTGCTGCAATTGTACATAACAAAAAAACAAAATAATCAAAGCTCAAATAAAGACATTTTTTGTTAAAAAACAATTTCTACATATAAAATTCCAAGGAATCTGCAAAAAAAATTCCTACAATTAATGAATTTGGCAAGGTGATGGGATATAACATAAGCATTCAAAATCTATTGTACTTTTATATACTGGCAATGAGCACACTGATAGCAAAATTTAAACTAGAATACAATTTACAGTAACTCAAAAAAAGAAAAAATACTATGTATTTTGTAGATGCAAACTGAACAAAATATGTCTAGAACTTAAATGCTGAAAACTACACAAAGGTAGTAAAAGAAATGAAATAAGATTTAAATAAGACACAGTGTTTTTAGTTTTCTGGGGAAATTCCATACTGTTTTCCACAGTGGCTGCACCAGGACTGGGAGAGCATTATGCTAATTGAAATAAGCCAGGCCATAAAAGACAAATACTATATGATCTCACCTATACAAGGAACCTAATCAACAAAACAAACAAACAAGCAAAATACAACCAGAGACATTGAAATAAAGAACAAACTGACAATAACCATAGAGGAGTGGGGAGAAGGATAATTGGGGCTAATAGGGAAAGGGCCATCAAGGAGCATGTATAAGAGACACATGGACAAAGCCAAATGGAGATAGATTCGAAGGTGGAAGGGAGGGATGGGTGGGGTGTGGGGGCATGGTGGGGTGAAAATGGAGACAACTGTACTTGAACAACAATAAAAGATAAAATAAATTTTAAAAAAGACACATCGTGTTCATAAATTAGAATCCTCAACACAATAAAGATGTCAGTTAATCTCAAACTGATATGTGTATCAGGTTTAATGCAATTCCTATCAAAATCCAAGCAAGAGTTTTTGAAGGAATTGATAGATTATTCTAAAACTTATATGATGGGAAGTCACAATTGGTTTTTCCAGCCAAGATGGAGGTGTAGGTAGAAACCCTTCACTTCCTTGCACAACCAAAAGGAGGATAACAACCAATCTAAAATCAATAAACAATCAGAAGTGCCAGAAAACCAAACTGCATAGAACTCCAACAATCAAGGAATTAAATAAACAGTCAATCAGAACAACCAGACTGGTAAGAACCCATGGCAAGGCAGCAGACCATGCAGGTGAGGCCAGCTGAAAGAAACCTGGCCAAAGCAGTGGACCCTGCGAGTGGGGCTGGCTGAAGGGGAAACTGAGACTCAGACCTGACTGTGGACTAGGGCGGTTGGCACAGTGGGAAAAACTCCCAGTCTCACATGAGAGTTCACTGGAAAGTGGGGCTAGAGCCAAGCAGGTGAGCTGCATTGTTCCCTCTCCTCCCCCTTGCCCACAGTCAGCCCGAAGCGCAGCAAGGGGAGATGCCAGGCCCTGGTGAACACCTAAGGCCCCACCCCCTTACAACTTAACAGGTATGCTGAGACAAAGAAATAGGGCCCAAATGAAAGAACAGAGCAAAACTTCAGAAAGAGAGCTAAGTGATGAGAATTTAAAGCTCTGGTAATCATAATGCTCACAGAAATTATTGAACTTGGTCAAAAAATAAAAAAAAAACAAATGAAAGATACTCAAAATGAAATAAAATAAAATATTCAGGGAACAACAGTGACAGGAAGGGAACCAGGACTCAAAGTAATTATTTGGAACAAAAGGAAGAAATAAACATCCAACCAGAACAGAATGAAGAAACAAGAATTCAAAAATATGAAGAGAGACTTAGGAACCTCTGGGACAATCTGAAACGTTCCAACACCCGAATTATAGGGGTTGCAGAAGAAGAACAACAGCAAGAAATTGATAACTTATTTGAACAAATAAGGAAGGAAAACTTCCCCAATCTGGTGGAGGAAATAGACTTCTAGGAAGTCCAGGAAGCCCAGAGAGTCCCAAAGAAGTTGGACCCAAAGAGGAGCACACCAAGGCACATCATCATTAAGTTACCCAAGATTAAAGACAAAGAGACAATCTTAAAAGCAGCAAGAGACAAGGAGAGAGTTACCTACAAAGGAGTTCCCATAAGACTGTCAGCTGATTTCTCAAAAGAAACTTACAGGTGAGAAGAAGTATTTGAAGTCGTGAAAGGCAAGGACCTACATTCAAGATTGCTCTATCCAGTAAAGCTTTCATTTAGAATGGAAGGGCAGATAAAGTGCTTCACAGAGAAGGTCAAGTTAAAGGAGTTCCTTATCACCCGGCCCTTATTATATGAAATGTTAAAGGAACTTACCTAAGAAAAAGAAGATACAAAATATGAACAGTAAAATGACAACAAACTCACAACTATCAACAAATGAACCTAAAAGAAAAGAAAAACAATGAAAACAAAAACTAAGCAAATAACTAGAACAGGAACAGAAATCAGAGAAATGGATATCACACAGAAGAAGTTCAGTGGGGAAAGTGAAGGGAATAGCGGGGGAAAGGTATAGGGAAGAAGAAGCGTAATTGGTAGGCATAAAATAGACAGGGAGAGATCAAAAATGGTATAGGAAACAGAGAACTCAAAAAAACTTATATGTACAATCCATGGACATGAACTAAGGGGGTCAATGCTGGAGGGTTGGGGGTTGCAAGGTGGATGGGAGATAAAGGGGGAAACTCTAATATAATCAATAAAATATTATTTTAAATAATTTTAAAAATAAAATAAAACCTATATAGAAAAGCAAAAAGATTAGATTAGCTAAGACAATTCTGTAGAAGCAGAATAAAGTGGACATAATATGTCTACCTGATTTACAGATTTATTGTCACCTATAGTAATCAAGACTTTGTGCTACTTGTAGAAAGACAGACAGATCATTGTAAAAGAATAGAAAACCTAGAAAGAGACTCACTCAAATATATCCAACTGATTTTTCACAAAGGTACAAGATCAGTTTAATGAAAGAGAGGTAGCTTTTTCAACAAAAGATACTAGAGCAATTGACACCCTTAGGCATTAAATGAACCTCATGCTAAACCTCACACCATATGTCAAAATTAACTCAAAGTGGATTATGAAATTAAAAGTGAAACATAAAACTATAAAAATTTAAGAATAAAACCTAGCAAAAATCTTTGGAACCTAGAACTATGTAAAGAATTCTTAGGCTTAAAACCAAAAGCACAATCCATAAAAGAAGAATTGATAAATTGCACTTCATCAAAATTTAAAACTTTTGCTCTGAGAATAACTTTTGCTAAGAGACTGGATACACAAGCTATGTAGTGGGAGAAAATATTTGCAAACCACAAATCTGATAAAGGACTAGAATCTAGAATATATAAAGAACTCTCAATACTCAACATTAAAAAAGCAAGCAATCCAATGAGAACATAGACAAGAGACATATATATATATATATATAGATGGCAAACAAACACAAAAAATGTTCAACTTCATTAATAATTAGGGAAATATGAATAGATGATACAGCACTATACACATCTGAATGGCTAAAATAAAAAATAGTGACAACACCAAATGCTGACAAGTAAGTGGAAAAACTAGATCATTCATATATTGTTTGTGGGAATGCAAAATAAAAAACTAATCATGCAACTATCATATGATACAAAAATTGCATTTCTGGGCCTTTACAGAGAAATCAAGATTTATGTTCACACAAAACCCTTACACAAATGTTTACAACAGCTTTACTAGTAAGACCCCAAAACTGGAAATAACCCACATGTCCTTCGATAAGTGAATTGTTAAATAAACTGTGTTACACCAATGGCATGCAATACTACTCAGCAATAAAAAAAATGAATTTAATACAAGCAGCAAACTGTATAATTTCCAGATAATTATGCTGAGTAAAAAAAAACAATCCAAGAAAGTTATATACTATATGATTCTATTTATATACCATTCTTAAAGTGATAAAATTATAGAGATGGGTAACAAATTTTAAGGAGTGGTTGGGGACAAGAGGAAAATAGGCAGGACTACAAAAGGGAAAGAAGATGCATCCTGTGATGGAAAAGTTCTGGACCTTGCCTGAATCAAAGTGAACATCCTGGATGTGATATTACACTATTGTTTTGCAAGATGTTACCAATGGGAAGGCCAAGTAAATGATACACAGGATTTCTTTGTATTGTGCCTTATAATTGTATGTGAATCTATAATTATCCCAAAATCAAAAGTTAATTTAAAAAAAAGTAGTGTGCAGAAAAAGAAACCTTCATTCACTGCTGGTGGGGATGTAAACTGGTACAGCCACTATGGAAAACTGTATGGAGTTTCCTCAAAAACTAGGAATAGAATTACCATTTGGGCCAGCAATCCTCCTTCTGGGTAACAACCCCAAAATTTTCAAAACATTTATTCACAAAGATATGTACACCCCCATGATCAGTGCACTATTATTCATGGCAGCCAAAACATGGAAACAACTGAAGTGTCCTTACATAGATAACTGGATAAAGAAGATGTACATATACACAACAGAATACTACTCAGTCATAAGAAAAGATGAAATACTGCCATTTATGACAACATGGATGAATCTTGAGAATATCATGCTAAGTGAAATAAGTCAGACAGAAAAAGTCAAGAACTATATAATTTCACTCACATGTGGGATATAAAACTGAAAACAACAAATGAACAAACAAGAAAAACAAATAAAAACTCATAGACACAGAAAACAGTATGGTGGCTCCCAGAAGGAAGGGTTTGGGGAGATAGTAAAAAGTAAATGGGGTGAAATACATTGTGACAGAGGAAGGTTTGACTTTGGGTGATGTGCACACAATGCAATATATAAATACTGTATCAGAAGTGTATACTTGGAGAAGTGTACTGTTCAAGCCTTTTGCCCATTTTTTAATTGGGTTGCTTGTCTTCTTAGAGTGGAGTCATGTAAGTTCTGAATATATTTTGGAGATTAAGCCCTTGTCTGAGGTATCATTGGAAAATATGTTTTCCCATATAGTCGGTTCTCTTTTTATTTTAATACTGTTTTTTTTTTTACCCGTGCAGAAGCTTTTTATTTTGATGAGATCCCATTTGTTTATTCTTTCCTTTATGTCCCTTGCTCTAGGGGACATACCAGTAAAAATGTTGCTGCATGAAATATCTGAGATTTTCCTTCCTATGTTCTGCTCTTGGACTTTAATGGTGTCACAGCTTATATGTAAATCTTTTATCCACCTTGAATTTATTTTTGTGTATGGTGTAAGTTGGTGCTCGAGTTTCTTTCTTTTTTTTTTTTTTTTGCATGTAGCTGTCCAGTTCTCCCAACACCATTTGTTGAAGAGACTATTTTTACTCCATTTCATGTTGCTGCCCCCTTTGTCGAATATTAATTGACCATAGAGACTTGGGCTTATTTCTGGGCTCTGTTCTGTTCCACTGGTCTATGTGCCTGTTTTTATGACAGTACCAGGCTGTTTTGATTACAGTGGCCTTGTAAGACACTTCTCCAAGGAGGACATACAGAGGATCCAGAGACACATGAAAAGATGCTCAGTATCGCTATCGCTAGTTATCAGAGAGATGCAAATTAAAACCACAATGAGATACCACTTCACACCAGTCAGAATGGCCATTATAAACAAAGCAACAAACAAGTGTTGGAGAGGTTGTGGAGAAAGGGGACCCTAGTGCACTGTTGGTGGGAATGCAGACTGGTACAACCACTATGGAAAGCAGTATGGAATTTTCTAAGAAAACTAAAAATGGATCTACCTTTTGACCCAGCAATTCCACTGATAGGATTATATCCTAAGAATCCTGAAACACCAGTCCAAAAAAACCTATGCACCCCAATGTTCATAGCAGCACAATTTACAATAGCCAAGTGTTGGAAGCAACCTAGGTGCCCATCAGTAAATGAATGGATTGAAAAACTATGGTACATTTACACAATGGAATTCTATGCAGCAGAAAGAAAGAAGGAGCTCCTACCCTTTGCAACAGCTTGGATGGAACTGGAGAGCATCATGCTAAGTGAAATAAGCCAGGCAGTGAAAAACAAATACTATATGATCTCACCTTTAATAGGAACCTAATCAACAAAACAAACAAACAAGCAAAATATAACCAAAGACACTGAAATTGAGAACAGACTGACAGTCACCAGAGGGGAGAGGGGAGGGAATTTCAGGGGAAAAGGGGAAGGGTATACAGGAACAAGTATAAAAGACACATGGATAAAAACTAGGGGGAGTGGAAATAGGAGGGAGGTGGGGAGGGCTAGGATGGGAGTAAAAGACAGAAAACTGTACAAGAACAGCAATTAAAATAAATTTTAAAAATATATAAAATTTTAAAAAAAGAAGTGTATACTTGAAACCTATTTAATTTTATTGATCAATGTCACCCCAATAATTTTTTAAGTATTTATGCCTGTTATATGCATAGTACTTCTAAAGAAATACAAAGTCCTTGCCCTTGAAATCACAGCTTATTATGGGAATAAACATATATACATAACTAAATTTCAAGGCAAAAAATTTATGTCAAGAGTCTTTTAAAATACAATGAGAAGTAGCCTGACCACTTAACACCCATTAGAATAGCTATTATCAAAAAAAAAAAAAAAAAAACAAACCCTAAACTAAAAATTAACAAGTGTTTCTGTTATCACAACATGTATTACATTTCTAATTTGAAAACATTAAGTAAAAAGTGTTTTTAGAGAAAAAGTTATCAGTTGTAATCTCTCCTCATTCATTTCTGATTTTATTTATTTGGGTCCTTTCTCTTTTTTTCTTGATGAGTCTGGTTAAAGGCTTGTCAATTTTGTGTATCTTTTCAAAGAACCAGATCCTGATTCTTTGAATTTATTTATTCTTTGAATTCTGAGGATTTATTGATCCTTAGAATCATTCTTTTAGTCTTCATGTCATTTAATTCTGCTCTGATCTTGGTTATTCCCTTCCTTCTACTTGCTCTGGGCTTTGTTGTTATTTCTCCAGTTCTTGTAGATGTAGGGTTAGGTTGTTTATTTGAAATGTTTCTGTCTTTTTTAAGTAGGCCTGTATCCCTATGAACTTCCTTCGCAAGACTGCCTTCACTGTGTCCCATAAGTTTTGGACTGTTGTGAGTTCATTTTCATTTGTTTTCAGAAACTTTATTTCTTCCTTGATCTCATTATTAACCCATTCATTGTTTAATAGCATGCTTTTCAATCTCCATGAATTTGAGTGTTTTTGAGGTTTTTTCCAAGATTGGTTTCTAGTTCAGGCCCTTGTGGTCAGAGAAAATGCTTAATATGATTTAAATTTTCTTGAATTTTTTGAAGATTGTTTTGTGTCCTATTATATGGTCTATCTTTGAAAATGTTCCATGTGCATTTGAAAAGAATGTGTATTTTGCATCTGTCATAAATATGTTATTTAAAGAAAATATTTTCCATTCCAAAGTAATTTAATTAATTCACAAAAAGTGTAGATTAAATTCCTGTGATGAAGGAATGTGAGGCCTTCTATTTCACATATCCACCAAACTACTTTTCTATTTAAGGTTTCCAAAATATTCTCCCAAGAAATAAACTCAAAAGTATTTTCTTTATTTGCTTTTTTTGCCCGAATCTCTCAGATATGGAGATCCTGAGAGATAGATAACTACTCACTTTTCAACTGTGAGTTTTCAGTCATCAATGCAATGCAAAGTTATATTTTTAATAATCATTTTGTCTCATTATTCTGTATATATTTCAATAGCATTTGTGTCTGAGGTGAGGATATGAAGACTGAAGAATGGAAATCCAAAATGAATGATTCCTTTTATCCTTTGCAGCATCATTTCACTGCAGCCTGTTCCCTATGCTGAGCCCCATGGTGTACATATAAATAAACTCACCTTTCAAGCATTTCTGTGGGTTAATGACACTAGGTAATAGCCAGCCAGACATGCCAAACATTTAATCGGACAATCATTTCAGATTCATTTTCCACGAACAGAAACACTGTTCATGCTTATTAAGTAGCAAATCTGCATAAGGCACAGCACAGATCATAGAACCTGCATTGAAAGTAGCAATCTATCTCATTAATGTAATTTACAAGGACATTTGACCCATTCTATTGTTGCAAAATCTAAAAATAAAAAAATACACTCCTACAATTTCTTCTGATCAAGGTGTAGGTGTAGGTAGGTACACTTTGCCTCCTGGCACAATAAAAAGGAGGACAACAAATTTAAAAACAAAAAAATAACCAGAACTGCCAGAAAATCAAACTGCACAGAGGTCCAACAACCAAGGAGTTAAAGAAGAAACATTCATCCAGACTAGTGCAAGGGGCAGAGAAAGGCAGCTGCAGTGGAGAGGACTCCCAGCAAGGCAGCACCTGGAGGACCAGGGTGGGCCAGGCAACAGCTAGTAGACTGGGCAAGGTGGTGGCTGGCAGACCGGGTCCCACATTTGCGTGCAGATAAACCAGGAGGAAAAACTGGGGAGTGAGGCAGACCACACAACCCAGGGTTTCAGTGCAGAGAAATAAAGCCTCAAAATCCCTGACTGAAAAAACCTGTGGAGGTTGCAGTGGAGTGTGAGACAAACTACCAGCCTCCCAGGAGAGCCCACTGGAGAGACTCACAGGGTCCTAGAATGTACACAAGCCCACCCACCCAGGATTCAGCACCAGAAGGACCCAATTTGCTTGTGGGTAGTGGAGGAAGTGACTGAAAGCCAGCCCAGGGCTGAGCAGGTGGCATTGTTTTCTCTCAGACCACTCCCTCACAGACAGTGCTACAACACAGTGAAGTCGGTCGACCCGCCCTAGAGCATACTTAAGGCTCTGCCCCTTCCCATGTAACAGATTCTCTGATACAAAAAAATGTGGCCAAATGAAGGAACAGATCAAACCTCCAGAAAAAAATACAACTAAGCAATGAAGAGATAGCCAACCTACTAGATGCAGAGTTCAAAATACTGGTAATCAGGGTGTTCACAGAATTGATTGAGTAGGTTGCAAAATTGAGGAAGAAGTGAAGGTTATACAAAGTGAAATAAAGGAAAATGCATAGGGAACCAACAGTGAAGGGAAGAAAACCAGGGCTGAAATCAATGGTTTGGAGCAGAAGGAAGAAATAAACATTCAACTAGAACAGAATGAAGAAACAAGAATTCAAAAAAATGAGGAGAGGCTTAGGAACCTCCAGGACATCTTTAAGCATTCCAACATCAGAATCATAGGGGTGCCAGAAAGAGAAGATGAGCAAGAAATTGAAAACTTATTTTAAAAAAATAATGAAGGAGAATTTCCCCAATCTGGCAAAGGAAATAAACTTCCAGGAAGTCCAGGAAGCCCAGAGAATCCCAAAGAAGTTGGACCCAAGGAAGCACACATCAAGGCACATCATTACATTACCCAAGATTAAAGATAAGGAGAGAATCTTAAAAGCAGCAAGAGAAAAGGAGACAGTTACCTACAAAGGAGTTCCCATAAGACTAGCAGCTGATTTCTCAAAAACAAACCTACAGGCAAGAAGGGGCTGGAAGGTATTCAAAAGTCATGAAAAACAAGAACCTACATCCCAGATTACTCTATCCAGCAAAGTTTTCATTTAGAAGGGAAGGGCAGATAAAGTGCTTCCCAGATAAGGTCAAGTTAAAGGAGTTCATCATCACCAAGCCCTTATTATATGAAATGTTAAAGGGACTTATCTAAGAAAAAGAAGATCAAAAGTATGAATGGTAAAACGACAACAAACTCACAACTATCAACAACTGAACCTAACAAAACAAAAATGAGCTAAGTGAACACCTAGAACAGGAATAGAATTACAGAAATGAGGATCACATGGAAGGTTATCAGCAGCAAGGAAGTAGGGGAGGGGAGAGAATGGGGAAAACGTACAGAGAATAAGAAACATATTTGGTAGGTAACAAAATAGACAGGGGGAGGTTAAGAATAGTATAAGAAATGGAGAAACCAAAGAACTTACATGTACAACCCATGGACATGATTTAAGGAGGGGGAATTATGGTGAGAGGGGGATACAGGGTGGAGGGGAATAAAGAAGAGAAAATAATGGGACAACAGTAATAGCATAATCAACCAAATATATTTTAAAAAGTTTTTAAACTCTATAATTTAAAAAAAAAACCTCCTCTTTGAAAAAAAAAAGAAAAAGTTAAAGACATATGCTTTCAATTTTTACAGTGAGTAATGGTTCATGATTACTTTTAACATTAAAATGTTCATGCTGAAATAAAACATAATTTAAGGAAGGGTCTGGCAATACTGGCATATACTTCATTAATAAAATTTTAATAGTGGATTCTTATAGAAACCAGCTAGATACATGATTCTCAAATGCAACAGATCCTCCTAATAAACAGTAGACTATCAAAACTAAAATTTCAATAGGATTTGATAATAACAAAAAGGTAAACATGACCAAATTTTGTTAATACTGAAATTACACTATGTAACTTGTATACATATCCTTTTAGGATCTTGGCTCCATCTATCTCTCCAGATGCATCTCCAGCCACTGCACCCATACATGCTACACTGACCATTGAGAATTACTTACTCTTCACTCAAGAATTCATTTTTACCTCCATACATTCCCTGTGTTACTGTTCCCACTGAATGAACCAGCCTCATCTCTTCTGGGCTCATTGAAAACTCTCTGTGAACTCCTCCCTGACACTCAAGAGGCTGAACAGAAATTCCCTCTCTAAAACCTTGAGTATATCTTATTAGTAAAACATTCATCCTAAATTATTTGTATGTCACTACCAAAAGGTCCTTGAAGGCAGGAGCCTGTCCCTTTTGAACATTATATTCACAGTGGCAAGCACAATGTCAGGAACATGACAGATGTAATCAACTAAATTACAGTTTAAAAGAACCCAGTTAGTAAATAAATTCAGCTTAAAAGAATGTCATCAAAGTTATCATTTAGCCAGATAAAGCTCAACTCGTGGTTCTTTGCTGATTGGTATGTAAATGTGTTTTATCATTCTTCTGGCCAAAGTAAATATAAATTAAATACTCAAAGGAAGATTTCTGTTATGTACTTGAATTGTTGGAACACAGTTGTCAAATTAATCTCTTGGACTTAAAATAACAAAACTAAAGGTGAAAGACAGAGCTTGATGTAATATTTTATTTAAAAAAAGAATTTGTTTTTCTAAACCTGTAGAAATTTCATAGTAATAAAAATATTAAAAAACATTTTAAAATGCATCACATACCATTTCAATTTCTTGATCTTTAGCAACCAGCTGTCGATTAAGAAGTTCTTTGCTTGAATCAAGTTTTATACAGAGTTCCCTTGTGGAAGACAAGTCTGCAAGGGCAGAAACTTTTTCAAACTGAACCTTCTGAAGCTCCTCTTCCATCTTTACAAGAGATTTATGTAAGGTAGAAATCTGGGACTTGTAAGATCTTTCTGCATTTAAGTGCTGCAAAAACAAAATTATTTTTTAATTTGGAAAGAAACTATGACATGGAACATAAAATGGGTCAAATATTTTAACGAATGTACACTTACATTATAAGGAACTTTAGATGATATAGGTAGTAATACATGTACAAAACTCTGGGAAACATAAATTTGGTTTTCAAATTTCTATATATAAAATCCATGAGTAAGGTGATCAAATGGTCATATTTGGAAAACAACTTTTCCCACTTAAAACTCTCAGCTCCAAAGCCAGTTGAGATATATATGCTTGGTCTATATCTATCTGTATTTTTCACAGTTACAATTACTCTACAACATAAATATTATCATTTGTCTTTAACAATAAAGTGACAAAACATAAGCCACTATTTCCTCCCAACAATACCCATTTTCCAATTCTTGAAAGGCATGTTGACATTGACCATAACATCATAAAATGAGGACTGATGACTCTCTAGCACTTACTAATACCCAAGGGGAAAATACTCTAGGCAAGTATAAATTAATACATCTACTTTTAAAAAAATTTATTTTAATTGTCGTTCTTGTACAGTTTTCTGTCTTTTACTCCCATCCCAGCCCACCACCCCAACCTCCCACCTCCCACCCATTTCCACCCCCTCTAGTTTTTGTCCATGTGTCCTTTATACTCATTCCTGTAAACCCTTCCCTTTTTCCCCTGAAATTCCCTCCCTTCTCCCCTCTGGCGACTGTCAGTCTGTTCTCAATTTCAGTGTCTTTGGTTATATTTTGCTTGTTTGTTTGTTTTGTTGATTAGGTTCCTATTAAAGGTGAGATCATATAGTATTTGTTTTTCACTGCCTGGCTTATTTCACTTAGCATGATGCTCTCCAGTTCCATCCAAGCTGTTGTGAGGGGTAGGAGCTCCTTCTTTCTTTCTGCTGCATAGAATTCCATTGTGTAAATGTACCATAGTTTTTCAATCCATTCATTTACTGATGGGCACGTAGGTTGCTTCCAACACTTGGCTATTGTAAATTGTGCTGCTATGAACATTGGGGTGCATAGGTTTTTTTGAACTGGTGTTTCAGGATTCTTAGGGTATAATCCTATCAGTGGAATTTCTGGGTCAAAAGGTAGAATACATCTACTTTCTGAGTAATAAGAGTATGTTTTAAAAATGGTGAGATTGAAGTTATATAAATGGTTTCAAACCTTCAATATAATCACACCTTTTTTTTCAGAAACAAAAATCGTCTCATGTAAGTACACTGCCACCTACAGAGAAGTATTTGCTATTATATGAAGATAATGGAACTGAGAGGCAAATAAATACATTTTCTGCCTTTCAACTTCTACAAAGCACAAAAAAATTGCCCCTGGAATAAATTATTTGGCCACAATTCACTCTTAACTTTCTCCTTCCCTTCCTTCCTCACTCTATTTCTCACTCATTCTTTAAATAATCTTTATCCATACATTTACCCACCCATGCATCTATCCATTTATTCTATACTTATTGACTATATTCTATATTGCAGTCAATGTACCTAGATGCACATCCAATGGTATAGAAAGTGATCTCTGCTCTCACAAAACTTTCAACTATGGGGGAGTCATGCATCAATCAAATAATCATACAGATTAATATATTAATACATATTAAGCAAATACTTCTGGAGGAAAAAAAAGTGTATAAAAAAGGAAAGTGACCTAAACTGATAGTCAGGGAAGTCATAAAGGTTTTCCTGAGCAAAGGACAGTTGAGCTGAATGAGATCTGAAAGGTGAATAGATATATACAGTGTATATTGGGGAGAACATCTTTTCAAGTCAGGAATACTAAGTGCAAAGCTTTGGAGGGGGTGTTTCAGGGAAGGGAAAATGACAATGTCTAAGAAGAGAGAGAAGGCTAGTGTGGATGGAGTTCATATCACAGTAAAGAGTGATAGGGGCTGCAATTGAAAAGGTATACAAAGGATAGGAGTTCCTTCTTTATTTCTGCTGCATAGTATTCCATCATGTAAATGTACCACTGTTTTTTGATCCACTCACTTACTGATGGTCACTTAGGTTGCTTCCAGCACTTGGCAACTGTAAATTGTGCTGCTAAGTCTATGGCCATAGCACCCTGAATTTGCCCAATCTTATCTGATCTTGAAAGCTAAGCAGGATTGATCGGGCCTGGTTAGTACTTGGATGGGAGACTTATGTTTCAATATTCAAGCAAGGATAGAAGATAAGAATTTAGGATTAAGGGAGAGTTGGAACTGAGACCTCTATATTCTGGGATCCTTGAGAGAAGGTTCTGGAGGGGTGGGGGGAACAAACTTATTCAACCTCACAGAGATACAAACAAAATTTATCTTGACCTAGTCTCTGGATAGGGAAAGAAACATCTTCTGTAAGAAATTGAAACCTTAGGTCTGACTTGACTCAGTTTTGAAGTCAGATTTTACATTACTCATCTTAAATTCTAAATATCGACATAAAGTCTTTCCCTTTGTAGAAGCTCACCCATCTCCCTGGTCATGCAAGATTCTATAGGAGGAAAAAGTCCTTCTCATGAGGAACTTACAGTCAACAGAGGAGAAAACAAGCCATCATAAGTGAGAGTCAGAGTAACATAGCACAAAGCATGATCAAACTTCTAGAACTTCAAATTATTGAACAAAGTATTTTAGGAGGCACAGAAAATATGCGCAAAAGTTTGAAGACATTAGAGAAAAAATTGAAAAGAATACATATATTAAAAAATCAAACAGGACTCCTAAAAAGAAAGAAAAAGTAGTCACAAAAACGAAAAATTAATGAATGCATCAAAGAACAGATCAGTATAGCTTGAGAGGGAAGAATGAACTAGAAGACAGATTCCAGCAAAGAGAGACAAACATTTGAAAACTATGATCAAAAATAGTAATAAACATTTGGGCTAGAAGATCCAAAAAACATATTATAAAATTTAAAGGAGACAGTAGAGTGAATTTGGAGGCAGTAAGAGTCAAAGAAATAACATCTGAGAATTTTCCAGACCAATAAAGGCATGGTTACTCTGAAAAAGTACAACAAAACCAAAACCCCACGCCCCCAAAAATAAATCTATACCTAGACATATAATAGTGAGACTACACACAAAGACAGAACACCTTAAATGAAACCAATGACAATAGACAGACTTACAAAGAATGACAATTACAATGAGAACACACTTCTCAACAACAACAAAAGATAATTACTTTAACATTATCAAGGAAAATAAACTCTCAACCTGGAATTCTGTACTCAGCTAAACTGATATACAAGAGTGAGGATAAAATAAAGCCATTTTCAGATAAATATTGAGGAAATAAACTCACAGATCAAAGAAAGTTTGAAGAAAGTATAATGAATTTAGAAGGAAGAAACAGAATGTAAGAAGCAATGATGAAAAATTCTGTAAAAATGAGGGTGGATACAAATAACCATTGACTGAAAAAATAAGAAACATAACAATGATTTATTTTTAAAACATTGAAAACAACAGAGTGAAATTAAAATAGCTATAACAATATCATAAAAATTGGTGTATGAGTGTGCATGAGAGAGAATAAAAGAGTACACATGTACTAGTATGCAGAGTATTGTACTCAATTTTCAAATATTCCTAGAACCACATTCTATTTAGGAGGAGGGTTGGAGATACTAACAATAGACTTTGTTAAATATGCATATTTCAATTTTAACTGCTGAAAGATTAGATTGAGAATGTGTAACTTCCAAACCAATGAGCAGTGGGGATAAAACGTGCATAAAGAAAACAAGTATGTACAAGACAGATAAAAGAAATATAAAAGAATCATGATAAGCAGAAAGTAAAAGATAAATCAGTAATAGTAAACCTAAATATGCCAGTAATTCAAACAAATACAAAGAGATTAATTTTTTTCTTATTGTTGATCAAGTACAGGTGTCTCCATTTTCACCCCACCATGCCCCCATGCCCCACCCATCCCCACCTCCTACCCTCGAACCTACTTTGTCCATGTGTCCCTTGTACATGTTACTTGATGGCCCTTCCCTATTATCCCCCATTATCCCTCTTCCCCCTCCTCTATGGTTACTGTCAGTTTGTTCTTTATTTCAATGTCTCTGGTTATATTTTGTTTGTTTGTTTGTTTTGTTTAGGATCCACTTATAGGTGTATTCATATGGTATTTGTCTTTCACCATCTGGCTTATTTCATTTAGCATAATGCTCTCCAGTTCCATCCAGGTTGTCTCAAAGGGTTGGAGATGCTCAGCAATACTCGCCATCAGAGAGATGCAAATTAAAACCACAATGAGATACCACTTCACACAGGTCAGACTGGCCATCATAAACAAATCAACAAACAAGTGTTGGAGAAGTTGTAGAGAAAAGGGAACCCTAGTACATTGTTGGTGGGAATACAGACTAGTGCAGCCACTATGGAAAACAGTATGGAATTTCCTCAAAAAGCTAAAAATAGAACTGCCTTTTGACCCAGCAATACCACTGCTGGAAATATACCTGAAGGATCCTGAAACACCAGTTCAAAAGAACCTATGCATCCCAATGTTCATAGCAGCACAATTTACAATAGTCAGGTGCTGGAAGCAACCTAAGTGCCCATTAGTAAATGAGTGGATCAAAAAACTGTGCTACATTTACACAATGGAATGCTACACAGCAGAATGAAAGAAGGAGCTCCTACCCTTCACAAATACATTAATTTTATTGGTTAACAGAAATATATTCTCAGATTGAATTTTTAAAAAAATCAAGCTATATTATTTTTATTAGAGACAAATAGGTGAGAATTTTAAAAAGATATATAGTATTTCTGTTTCCAGCGATGATAGGGCTAACTGGGACTGAATTTATCCTCTTACTGTTCAAAACTAGAAAGCTAGGAAAGAAAAAAGAGGAGTTGATAGGGAGAGGAAAAGAGGGAGGGAGATGATGGGGGAGGGAAGAAGAGAGTTGGAGGAAGGAAGCGGGGAGGGAGGGAGAGAGAATTGCTTCTAGTCATTGGACAACAGGCAGCAACAGAAGGAAACAAGGTGAGCCCTATAATCATCCCAGGTTTCTGTCTGGAGACTTTCCAGTTTCTGGTTCAGGAAAGGACCTTCAATGAGAGCATAGTTGGTCAATGAGAGCATAGTTGGTTGTGGAATTGAGGAGAGAGAAATAAGCATCTGAAATATGTCAGGTAGAGTTCCAAAAACAAACGATTTGCATTAAAAGGCTATCCAGAAATTTGCCTAGAAATCTCCTTGAGCCTGTTTTGAATATGGAGCCATAAATACACAAAGTGAAATTCCAGAAGCCTGAGAAAAAATAATGGGAGAGCTCTAAAGTAAACAACCCCACAGCTGATACACAGTTGAGGAAATATCAATGCTTGAACCTGTCAAAGTGAAGAGTTGTTAATGAACAATCTGGGCTGGATATTTAATAGAGAACTATACCACACACCTTAATGGTAGGGCTGAACTAGCCTTACAGAAAAGGCTTCTTTATACCTGCACTATTAACAAACTGACAGGAACCAGGGGAGAGGGGGGAGAGCGATAATGGGGGGAAGGGGAAGGGTTATCAAGGAACATATATAAAGGACACATGGACAAGCCAAAGGGGTTAGGATCAAGGGTGAGAGGTGGCGATAGGTGGGGTAGGGGGAGGGGGGAACAAATGGACTATACATGAACAATATAAATAAATAAATAAATACTAAATTTTGTTAGATTGAATATTGGTGTAAGACACACATATAGATCCATGTCTTAATCTACTATTTTGTAAAATTGGAGTTGAAATATTATGCAAATTGCTTTTCATGTAAAAAAACTTGTAAGCGATCTGATTTTACCTTGTAAAGACAATAAAAGTTTCACACCCCACCCGCTTAAAAAAAAAGCTTACAATCTTGAAAGTATGAGTTGATCTGCAAGTAATTTAACAGCCTGTCAGAACAAATCCAATACTCTTTTTAAAAAAGGCAACAAAATCTAATGTTCAACAAAGTAAAATTCACAATGTCTAGCATCCAATTAAAAAATACCAGACATGTAAAGATGGATGAAAATGTGACCCATAAACAGGATAAAAATCAACTGATGTAAACAGATGCAAAAATGACAAAAGATGATGGTATTAGCAGACAAAGGCTTTAAAATAGCTATTACCCAGACAAATAGGAATAACAAGGTCTGAATTACCCTGTTGCCACAAACGACCAGAAAAAAACGGACAATATATAGGAGAGAAAACTTGTTTTCAGACTTTGGACACCAGGTAGCACAGAATTGTGGTCTCTGATAGAATGAAAACAAGGTGAGCCCCATGGCTGACAGAGCATCTTATTAAAGGTAAATTTAGGACCATAATACAGGGGAAAGAACCAAAACACAGTCCAGTGATCTCACTGAGTTCAAAATAATGATCAGAGTTAATAGAAGCTGAGGTGGCTAGACTTCATTAAGCACAGTACCAGAGAGAACAGTGCTATACAGAGGAGTTCCAAAAATCTGTGCATGCACAGGTGAACCTCCAAGAGGCCAGGCAAAGACCAAATTTCTAGGAAAGAACAATTACCAGGAAAATTCTAAGCCAAACTATTCCCACATCTCATATCGGTCAGGAATCATTTAGATCTTTTCAGCCAGAGTGAAGACACTTCAACATTTCATTGAGTATACAATGCATTCAATAGAGATGCAAAGAAAATCACACCTTAGATTCTAGAGCTCTCCTAAACAGCTTATAAACAATCCTCAGGAACATAATGTAAATGTCAAGTAACTTAACAGTTTCACAGAATAAACCCAACACTGTTAAAATCCAGCTTTCAAAAATGTAAAATTAACAATTTACATTTCAGCTTAAATGTAAGCTGGATTTCAATTTAAAATCCAGCTTTCAAAAATGTAAAATTAACAATTAACACAATTAGAATTTAGTAAGTAAACCCAGAAAAAGGAAAATGAGGTCCATAATCAAGGAAAAAATAGATCAATAGACACAGAAGCAAATGTGGCAGAAATGATGGAATTAGCAAACAAGGACATTAAGACAGCTATTATAAATGCACTCAATATGCCCAAGGATTTAAAGGGAAAATAAAACAAACAGAAGTGAAAGACAGTCAAAAGAACCAAATGGAATTTTTGGAGGTGAAAATATAATCTATGAAATTAAAATTTCACTAAATGAATTAACAGCAGATTCAAAATATCAAAAGAAAAGATCAGCAGATTTGAAAACACAAAAATAGCAACTATATAAATTAAGCAAAAAGAGAATAAGCCTGGGGAAAATGTCCAGAGGCTTAATGGTCTATGGAACAATATCAAATAATCTAACACACTTGGAATTGAAATTCTAGAAGAAGAAGAGTGGGGGAGAAACAAAAAAAAAAAAAAAAAAGAAAGAAATGCTGACTAAGTAGTTTCTGGATTTGATAGAATTTATATTCTCAAGGAATCCTGAGCACTATAAACACAAGAATAACAACACCAATTAAAATTGAGCCAAGCCCAATTGCTGGAAACCAGTGATAAAGAGGAAAATCTTGAAAAGCGACCAGAGTAAAATAAGGAATATTATATCTAGAGAAAGAAATATAAGCTTGACCTTAGATTTTTCTCCAGAAACTACATATCCAGAATACAATGAAACAATATGGCTAAAATTCTTCAGGACAAAATACCTACCAACTTAGAATTTTATATCCAGCAAAAATGTTGTTTAGAACTGAAGGTAAAATAAACACTTTCTAAAACAAATTCTCTCCTAAGAAACTATGATGCCAAAAAAAAAAAAAAACCACCCCATAAAAAAAACAAATTGCACAAGTAGAAAAACTATAAGTGTCTAAAGAAAATTCTCCTAGGAAAAAGATAATGGTAATAGATAAAAACTTGGATCCATTCAAAGGAATGAAGAAAAGCAGAAATAGTAAATATATGGGTAAATAAAAACAGTTTTTCATTCACCTTGTATTTTAATTTCTTTAATCATTTAAAGTAAAAATAATAATGCACCATGGAGTTTATAACATATGTAGAAGTAAAATGTAAGAACAGTAAAATAAAGGTGAAGAGAGAAAATAATAGTGTACTATAATTTATTATTTGAAGTAGACTGTGACAAAAGATGCATGGTTTAAAGACACAACAAAGAAAGAAAACTTCAGGCCAATATCACTGATGAACACAGATGCTAAAATCCTCAACAAAATATTGGCAAACTGCATCAAACAACACATTAAAAAGATCATACACCATGACCAAGTGGGATCCATCCCAGGGATGCAAGATGGTTCAATATTCGCAAATCAGTAAATGTAATACATCACATAAACAAAAGCAAAGACAAAAACCACAGGATCATATCAATAGATGTGGAAAAAGCATTTGATAAGGTGCAGCACCCATTTATGATAAAAACACTCAGCAAAGTGGGAACTGAGGGAGCATTCCTCAACATAATAAAGGCCATATAGGAGAGTCCTACAGCCAACATCATACTCAACAGGCAAAAACTAAAATCTTTTCCACTAAGATCAGGAACAAGACAAGGTTGTCCACTTTCAACACTTCTATTCAATATAGTATTGGAAGTCTTAGCCACAGCGATTAGACAAGAAAAGGAAATAAAAGGCATCCAAATTGGAAAGGAGGAAAGAAAACTATCATTACTTGCAGATGACATGATAGTGTACATAGAAAATCCTATAGACTTGGCCAAAAAGCTGCTCGACCTAGTAAATGAATTTGGCCAAACAGCAGGATACAAAGTTAATATCCAGAAATCAAAGGCATTTCTGTATACCAACATGCTATTTCTCTTAGCATGATGCTCTCCAGTTCCATCCATGCTGTTGCGAGGGGTAGGAGCTCCTTCTTTTTCTCTGCTGCATAGAATTCCATTGTGTAAATGTACAATATCCAGAGATCAAAGGCATTTTTGTATACCAACAATGAAACAGCAGAAGTAGAAATCAAGAAAAAAATCCCATTCAATATAGCAAAAACAAAAATAAAATACTTAGGAATAAACCTAACCAGGGAGGTAAAAGAACTATACTCAGAAAACTACACAACACTGAAGAAAGAAATCAAGGAAGACACAAACAAATGGAAACATATACCGTGTTCATAGATCGGAAGAATTAACATCATCACAATGTCCATACTACCCAAAGCAATTTACAGATTCAATGCAATACCAATTAAAGTACCAAAGGCATATTTCATAGACATAGAACAAACACTTCAAAAATTTATTTGGAACCATAAACAACCCCGAATAGCTGCTACAATTTTGAGAAAGAAGAGCAAAGTAGGAGGGGTCGCAATACCTGATACCAAACTGTATTACAAGGCCACTGTAATCAAACAGCGTGGTACTGGCATAAAAACAGGCACATGGAACAGTGGAACAGAATAGAGAGCCCAGAAATAAACCCAAGTCTCTATGGTCAATTAATATTCGACAAAGGGGGCAACAACATAAAATGGAGTAAAAATAGCCTCTTCAACAAATGGTGTTGGGAGAACTGGACAGCTATGTGCAAAAAAATGAAACTCGAGCATCAACTTACACCATACACAAAAACAAATTCAAGGTAGATAAAAGATTTAAATATAAGCTGTGACAACATTAAAGTCCAAGAGCAGAACATAGGAAGGAAAATCTCAGATATTCCATGCAGCAACATTTTCACTGATATGTCCCCTAGAGCAAGGGACATAAAGGAAAGAATAAACAAATGGGATCTCATCAAAATAAAAAGCTTCTGCACAGCTAAAGAAAACATCATTAAAATAAAAAGAGAACTAATCTTATAGGAAAACATATTTTCCAATGATACCTCAGACAAGGGTTTAATCTCCAAAAAAAATAAAGAACTCACACAACTCCACTCTAAGAAGACAAGCAACCCAATTAAAAAATAGGCAAAGGACTTGAACAGACACTTTTCCAAGGGGGACATACAGAGGATCCAGAGACACATGAAAAGATGCTCAGTATTGCTAGCTATCAGAGAGAAGAAAATTAAAGCACAAGATACCACTTCACACTGGTCAGAATGGCCATCATAAACAAAGCAATAAACAACAAGTGTTGGAGAGGTTGTGGAGAAAGGGGGACCCTAGTGCACTGTTGGTGGGATTGCAGACTGTTAACAACCACTATGGAAAGCAGTATGGAATTTTCTAAGAAAACTAAAATGGATCTACCTTTTGACCCAGCAATTCCACTGCTAGGATTATATCCTAAGAACCCTGAAACACCAATCCAAAAGAACTATGCACCCCAATTTTCAGAGCAGCACAATTTACAATAGCCAAGTGTTGGAAGCAACCTACGTGCCCATCAGTAAATGAATGGATCAAAAAACTGTGGTACATTTACACAATGGAATTCTATGCAGCAGAAAGAAAGAAGGATCTCCTACCCTTTGCAACAGCATGGATGGAACTGGAAAGCATTATGCTAACAGAAATAAGCCAGGTGGTAAAAGAAAATTGCCATATGATCTCACCTTTAACAGGAACCTAATTAACAAAACAAACAAACAAGCAAAATATAACCAAAGACACTGAAATAGAGAACAGGCTGACAGTCACCAGATGGGAGAGGGGAGGGAATTTCAGGGGAAAAGGGGAAGGGTTTACAGGAACAAGTATAAAGGACACATGGACAAAAACAAGGGGGGGGCACAGAAAGGGAGGCAGGTGGGGAGAGCTGGGGGGTAGGCTGGGATGGGAGTAAGAGGCAGAAAACTGTACTTGAACAACAATTAAAATAGAAAATATAAATAAATAAATAAACATGCATGGTTTATACTCTAATCAGGAAAAAAGGTATAGCTTATTAAACCATAATAGAGATAGAATGGAATATTAAATTTGCTGAATATAATCAAAGGCAAGAAAAGTTAAATATAGCACTACCACATGATCCAGAAATTCTACTTCTGGGAATATATCCAAAGGAAATAAAAATTAACTCAAAAAGATATCTGCACACCAAAGTTTATAGCAGCAGTATATACAGTAGCCAAGACATGGAAACAATCTAAGAGACTATCAAAAGATGAATGGATAAAAAAGAAGTGGTACATATACACAATGGAATATTATTCAGCTATTAAAAATGAGGGAATCCACCCTGGATGGTGTGGCTCAGTGGACTGAGTGCCGGCCTGTGAACCAAAGGGTCACTGGTTGGATTCACAATCAGGGCACATGCCTGGGTTGCAGGCCAGGTCCCCAGTAGGGGGAGTGCAAGAGGCAACCAAAGATTGATGTTTCTCCTCCACTCTTTCTCCCTCCCTTGCTCTAACTCTAAAAATAAATAAATGAAATCTTTTTAAACAATGAGGGAAACCTATCATTTCCAATAACATGGATAAACTATGAAGGTACTATCCTATATGAAATAAGTCAAAAAAACAAATACTATATGACTTCACTTATATGTGGAATCTAAAAACAAATAATAAAAAAAAACAAACTCACAGAAAAAGAGAACAAAGGCAAAAGGTGGGAGGAGGGGGAAAATGGTGTAAGGTATAAACTTCTGGGTATAACAGAAATAAAAACTACTCTTTTGCTCTCTGTCCTCCACCATCATGGGTCACATGCAAACTCCCAGGAAGGGCCTGTCCTAGTCGGCCCTGCCCTACCACTGCAGCATCCCCACCTGGCTGAAACTGACATCTGACAATGTGAAGGTGCAGATAAACAAACTGGCCAATACAGGCCTGACACCCACACAAATCAGTATGATCCTCAGAGACTCACATGTTGTTGCACAAGTATGTTTTGTGACAGGCAATAAAATCTTGAGCATGCTTCATTGCAAAGGACTTGCACCTGATCTTCCTGAGGAATTCTACTAATTATTAAGAAAGCTGTTGCTGTTTGAAAAAACATCTTGAGAGAACCAGAAAGGATAAGGATGCTAAATTCTGTGTGATTCTGATCAAGAGCTGTATTCACCAAACAAATCCTCCCTCTCAATTGGAAATATGAGACATGCACATCAAAATTTCTGTACTCAAGCAATAAAACCATCATTTAACTAGAAAAAAAAGAAAAAGAACTGCTGGCCAAGATGGAGGTGTACGTAGATACACTTTGCCTCCTCACACAACCAAAAGGACAACAAATTTAAAAATGACAAACAACTGGAATTGCCAGAAAAATCGAAGTGTATGGAAGTCCAACAACCAAGGGGTTAAAGAGGAAACATTCATCCACACAAGTAGGAGGGGCCAGGAGGACTCATGGTAAGGCAGTGCCTAGAGAACTGAGGAGGGTGGCGCCTGGTGGACCAGGTAGTCCCACATTTGTGTGCAGATAAACTGAGAAAACTAACTATGGAGCGAAACAGACTGAGCAATGAAGGGTTCCAGCATGGGGAAATAAAGCCTCAAAACCTCTGACTGAAAAGAACTATGGGGGTCGCAGTGGTGGGAGATATTCCCAGACTCACAGGAGAATTCACTGAAGAGACCAACAGGGCCTAGAATGTACACAAACCCTCGCACACAGCAATCAGCACAAGAAGGGCCCAATTTGCTTGGGGGCAGCAGAGGAAGTGACTGATAGCAGGCTGAGAGCTAAGCAAGTGACACTGTTTCCTCTAAGACCCCTCCCCCACATACAGCACCACAACAGCAAAATCAAGGTGGGTTGCCCGCCCAGGCAAACACCTAAGGCTCCACCCCTTACTATTTAATGGGTGCACACCCAGACAAAAAATATAGCCCAAATGAAAGAACAGATCCAAGCTCCAGAAAAAAATACAACTAAGTGATGAAGAGATAGTCAACCTATCGGATGCACAGTTCAAAACACTGGTCATCAGGATGCTCACAGAATTGGTTGAGTACAGTGGCAAAATAGAGGAAAAAGAGAAGGCCATAAAAAGTGAAGTAAAGGAAAATGCACAGGGAACCAACAGTGAATGGAAGGAAACCAGGACTCAAATGAACGGTTTGGAGTAGAAGGAAGAAATAAACATTCAACCAGAACAGGATGAAGAAACAAGAAGTCAAAAAAAATGAGGAGGTTTAGGCTTAGAAACCTTTGGGACAACTTTAAATATTCCAACATTGGAATCATAGGGGTGGCAGAAGGAGAAGAGGAAGAGCAAGAAATGGAAATCTTATTTGAAAACATAATAAAGGAGAACTTCCCCAATCTGGCAAAAGAAATAGACTTCCAAGAAGTCCAGTTAGCTCAGAGAGTCCTAAAGAAGTTGGACCCAAAGAAGCACACACTAACCACATCATAATTAAATTACCCAAGATTAAAGGCAAGGAGAGAATCCTAAAAGCATCAAGAGAAAAGGAGACAGTTACCTACGAAGGAGTTCCCATAAGGCTATCAGCTGATTTCTCAAAACAAACTTTACAGGCAAGGAGGGGCTGGAAAGAAGTATTCAAAAGTTATGAAAAACAAGGACCTACATCCCAGATTACTCTATCCAGCAAAGCTATCATTTAGAATGGAAGGGCAGATAAAGTGCTTGCCAGATAAGGCCAAGTTAGTTCAAGGTCAAAGGAGTTCATCATCACCAAGCCCTTATTTATCAAATGTCAAAGGGACTCATCTAAGAAAAAGAAAATGATAAAAAATATGAACAGTAAGATGACAACAAACACCAACTATCAACAACCAAACCTAAAGAAACAAAAGCAAACTAAGCAAACAATTAGAACAAGAACAGATTCACAGAAATGGAGATCATATGGAGGGTTATTAGCAGAGAGGTAGAGGGGGGAGAATGGGAGAAAAAGTACAGGGAATAAGAAGCATAAATGGTAGGTAGAAAATAGACAAGTGGAGGTTAAGAATAGTATAGGAAATGGAGAAGCCAAAGAACTTATATGTACGACCCATGGACATGAACCAAGCAAGGGGTGGGAGTCTGGTGGTGAAAGGGGGGATGCAGGGTGGAGGGTAATAAAGGGGGGGAGTGGGACAACTGTAATAGAATAATCAATAAAATCTATTTAAAAAAGAAAAAGGGAAAGAAAAACAAGGAATGTTAATGCTAATGCTAATGCTCCTGTATGATATATAGGAAAGTTGAAAGAGTAAACCGAAAAGTTCTCATCTTAGAAGAAATTTTTTCCTTCTTCCTTTCTTTTCTTTTTAATGCATATATATATATATATATATATGAAAACAGGTGTTAGCTGAATGCATTTGGTAATTATTTCACAATATATGTGAATCAAACCATCAAGCTGTACACCTTAAACTTATACCATGATGCATGTCAATTATTTCTCAATAAAACTGAAAAAAGAAGGCAGGAAAAGAGTAAAAAAATGATATAAAGAATAAATAAGACAAATATAAAACAAATAACATGATAGATTTACACACACTGTATTAATAATACATTAAACGTAAACAACCGTAGACTACAATCCAATGACATATGTTGTAAGACTGGGTTTTTTAAAAAGCAAGATCCACCCTGGTTGGTGTGGCTCAGTGGACTGAGTGCCAGCCTGAAAACCAAAGGGTCACCAATTCAATTACCAGTCAGGGCACATGCCTGAGTTGCAGGCCAGGTCCCCACTTGGGGGCATGTGAAAAGCAACTACACATTGATGTTTCTCTCCCTCTCTTTCTCCCTCCCTTCCCCTCTCTTTAAAAAAGAAATAAAATCTTTTTAAAAGAAACAGAAATCTAATCAAAATAAAATTGTATAGGTTTTTTTAAAAAGCAAGATCCAACCATATGCTATCTAAAGGAATATCATTTTAAACCAAAGATGTAGAGATAAAATAAAAGCCTGTGAAAAGATATGCCATACAAATAATAATCACAAGAAGGCTGACATGATTATATCAAAATCTCACAAAGTATGCTACAGGATAAAAAACATACAATAGATAGAGATGAATTCATTAAGAATGGAAAAACCTAAATCTATATGTATCTAAAACACAGCTTCGAATACATAAAGGAATATGACAGAAATAAAAGAAAAAATACACAAATGCACAGATATAGTTGGAGATTTAACAGTCTTCTCTCAGTAACTGATAGAGCAATGAAACAGAAACTCAGTTAGATAGAGGAACTGAAATACTGGACCCAATTGACATTTACAGAACATTTCACCCAACATCAAAAAAATGCACATTCTTTTCAAGTATACATGAAACACCCAGCAAGATGACCATATGGGTCCATAACGAAGTCTCAATAAATGTAAAAGACTAAAAACTCAAAAACTAGAAAGATATTTTAAATCTCCAAATGTTGAAAACTAAATCATACTACAAAATAACATAAGATAAGGGTAGCTTGAAAATTATTTTGATATAAGATGAAAACATAACATAACTGTGTAGGATAAAGGCTCCACTTCTGGTATAGCAATGTGAGGAACTCCACACACCCACTTCCTAGTGAAGCTGGTGAAAATTATTAAAAAAGAAACCTTAAATGGTCTTTAAATAGTCTCTTGAAATGGTCCTAAGGACATACAGTTAATGAAAAAACATTTCAATAAAACCAACTAAAACTGGGTAGGAACAGTGAAAGTCTGTGGCTCGTGAAAGTCTGAAGGATGACCTGTTCCCTCTCCCCCGACTCCCAGCTCAGCATGACGAAAACTCCACTCACCCTAAAAACAGTGCTCTCTCTCCCCTGAATACCTAGTCAAAAACTATAGCATCATCACACGAGAAGTAGAATATTAGCATTTCTCATCCCATCCCAGGCTAAATCCCTGGCAAGTATGGCTGGAAGAGAGGGACTTCCTTTTTCTGCCCAAGCTCTACATATGGGATAGAGGTTCTGTCTTGTTTGTGGTTCACTGAGAACATGGTGGCCCTGATTCTCCTTGACACAGGTTTTTCATAAAAAAGAGGTTCCACACTAGCAGAGGCATGGGGAGAAACAGAGGTTACAACCATACTCCTACCACCCCTACCACATGTGTAGATTCTAAAATAGACATGCCACTCAAAGACAAGTGTACCATTGTTACCACACGAGCTTGAGAGGCCTGGCTGATTTTGCCTAGAGGGAGAGGGAAGACATAAAGCAGGAAGCTCCTAAGTTCTTCCAGAGAAGCTTAGGTCATTTCCAAAAGACGGTGAGGAAGTCCAAGACTAAAGTATTCTCAAGAACAGTGAAGGGTATGGTGAAAAGACTTGGAGGGTATGGTAAAAAGTCATTAAAAATAGACTGGTAAACTCTTCAGAGATATAAGCTAAACCATAGGTCAGCTAGTTTACTAAAGAATATCAAAGAGACTGCCAAGAAGAATGTTCTCAGGTTAAAAAATACTCAAATATTGGCCTAAATTATCCTCATGCAGCAGTGTCCAACCTGCAGCCCATTGATTAAACATTGATGGTTCTAGTGGGTATTATGCTAAATGAAATAAATCAGACAGAAAGACAAATATCATATGATTTCACTTACATGTGAAATCTAAAAATAAATGAACAAAACAGAAACAAATTCATAGATACACAGAAAAAACTGATGGTTGCCAGATGAGGGGGGTGTTGGGGGGATGGGTGAAAAAGGTGAAGGAATTAAGAAGTACAAGAAGTACAATTTGCCAGTTATAAAAATAGCTCAGGGATGTAAAGTTCAGCATAAGAAATATAGTCAATAATATTGTAGTCAGTATGTACATTGTCAGATGGGTACTAGACTTGTGGTGATCACTTGTAAGGTATATAAATGTCTAATAACTGTGTTGTATATCTGAAACTAATATAATATTGTATGTCAAGTGTAATTTAAAAATAAATTTAAAAAATGAACATTGACCATCTTATATCATTCACAAATATTAATTCAAATGTATCATAAATATAAATATGAGAAGTACAGTATTTCTAGGAGAGACAGAAGAAAGTTTGTGCACCTTGGTGTACACAAAGATTTATTAGATGGGATAAAGGAGTACAAAGTATAAAACAAACCTGATAAAATGAACTTTATCAAAAATTTCAAACTTCTACTCTTAAAATAATTTGTTAAGAAAATAAAAAGGCCATGAAGAGGCTTTTCATTTTGATGAAGTCCTGTTTGTTTATTCTTTCCTTTATGTCCCTTACTCTAGGGAACATATTGGTGAAAACGTTGCTGTGTGGAATATCTGAGATTTTCCTGCCTATGTTCTCCTCTAGAAGTTTGATAATATGAAGATACGTATTTAAGTCTTTTATTCATCTTGACTTTATTTTTGTGTATGGTGTAAGTTGGTGGCTGAGTTTCAGTTTTTTGCATGTAGCTGTCAACAATCTCCCAACACCACTTGTTGAAGAGGCTATTATTACTCCATTTTATGCTTCTTCCCCCTTTGTCAAATATTAATTGACCTTAGAGACTTGGGTTTATTTCTTGGTCTCTCTGTTCTGTTCCATTGGTCTATGTGTTTGTTCTTATGCCAGCACCAGACTGTTTTGATTACCATGGACTTGTAATATAGTTTGATGTCAGGTATTGTGATCTCTCGTACTTTGTTCTTCTTTCTCAAAATTGCTGCAGCTATTTGGGGCCATTTATAGTTCTATATAAAGTTTTGAAATGTTTTTTTCTGTATCTGTGAAATATGTCATTGGTATTTTAATAGGGATTGCATTGAATGTATAAATTGCTTTGGGCAGTATGGACATTTTGATGATGTAATTTTTCCAACCCATGAGCATGGTATCTGCTTCCATTTGTTTGTGTCTTCCTTGATTTCTTTCTTCAGTGTTGTGTAGTTTTCTGAATACAGGTCTTTTACCTCCTTGGTTAGGTTTATTCCTAGGTACTTTAGTTTTCTTGTTGCTATAGCAAATGGGATTTTTTTCCTGACTTCAGTTTCTGATATCGCATTGTTGGTATACACAAATGCCTTTGATTTCTGAATATCGACTTTGTATCCCACTGCTTTGCCAAATTCACTTATCAGGTTGGGTAGTTTTTTGGTAGAGTTTATAGGGTTTTCTATGTACCCTATATCATCGGCAAACAGTGACAGTTTTACTTCCTCCTTTCCAGTTTGGGTGCCTTTTCTTTCTTTTTCCTGTCTGATTTCTGTGGCTAGGACCTCCAACTATGTTGAATAGAAGTGGTGAAAGTGGACATCCTTGCCTTGTTCCTGATTTTAGTGTGAAAGCTTTTAGTTTGAACAACAATAAAAAACATTATAAAAAAGAAATCATTTATTAAAAAGTCAGAAAAGAACAATAAAAGGAAAAGAAAAAGGCAAGTCAATAACTGGAACAAAATATTTAAAAATACGCATATCTGACAAAGGAACATCTAGAGTAGTCAAAAAAAAAATTCTCACAACTTAATTTAAAAAACCCTAATAAAAGTATAGGCCACAGATGTGGATAGTTCACAAAGAAGATATATTAGCAATCATACATGTGATCACAGAATGTTGAAAGCTGCATAACATCATTAGTCATTAGAGCTATATCATTAGAAATACACAGGTCATTTTAGCCACTTAGGGACCATGAGACACACCAGACCCTTCTTCTACCTGCACCCTTCCACAAGACTCTGAGACTTGCAGGCATGTCCTTCCCTAAGTAGCCCAGTCTTCATGGGCACCTTGGGTTTCTATTAACTTGTGAGAGATAACTGGGTTTTGAATTGATTTGAATATGAAATATGAGGTCTGTCCAAAGGTATCCAGCCATGTAATATGAAAAATAGAGACATTTATTAAAGAAGATACAAGATATAAGAAACATTACACACTGGACAATGATGCTTCAGTCCCCTTCAAAGTAGGTAACTTGGGACCTCCTACAGTTCTCCCAATTGCTATTAGCTGCTGTGTCATATTTGCCTGAATCTTATTGACAGTCTGAAATCTCGTCCCTTTCAAAGGTGATTTTAGTTTTGGGAGAAGACAGAAATCTCAGGGATCCAAATCTGGGCTGTAGCAGGGCTGAGTCACCTGGGTGATTTGATATTTCCCAAAATCTCTGCACACGGTGTGATGAGTGAGCCTGTGTACTGTTCTGATGAAGCTGTCCATCACCAGTTGCCCATAGCTGCAGTCTTCTGAATCATCTGAATAGTTTCCATAGATGAATATTCAAACTTAACACAAAATTTCATGTAGATTTGTTACTCTACTCATTCAGTCATTTTGAATGTGATAGCAACATAGTGTATGTGCTCACTCAACAGCATCTTCTGCTCCTACTGAGTAGAACAGTGAAGTTGTCATTGTTCATGCACGCACATTCCAGTCCACTCTTCTTGGCTGCTGGGTTACCCTGATATTGCTCAAACCATTCTTCTCATATTAACAACAGCTGGTCTTTTTCCAGACAGACTAATACACACACACACACAGCAACAAGTGAATACATATGCTTTTCAAGCTTGTTTGGACTATTATCAAACATTGTGTACCCTGCCACCAACCAAGTCTTTACAGATACCAAAGAATTACTATGTTATTTTATTTGATCATAATATACAACAAAATTAAAATAAAAAAAAACAGAATAATAAGCTCAAGTCTCTTGTGCATGAAATTTTTTTTAAATAACTTTAGGGATCAAAAGTAAATCGTAATTAAATTAGGTGATATTTAAAACTGAATGGCAGTAACAGCACTACCTCAAAACTTGTAGGATACAGCCACAGAAATACTCAGAGAAAAATTTCCAGTCTTAAATGTATATAAAAGAAGAAATACAGTAAATCATGAAATGCAGTCAATTTATTCCAAAATTCATTTGAGAGTTTAATAAGGGCAAAGTATAGTCAAAATGATTTGGGAGGAACATGAATCCTACTAGGTATCAAAACTTTATAAAACTATAAAAGCTCCAAGACTATGTTGTTGGCAAGGAGAGAGATAAATTGACCAAAGGAGTAGAATGTATGAAAACTTATTTTTATGACAAAATAGACTTATAATTCAGTGAAGAAAAGATGATATCCATCCACAGAAATATAAAATTGTATCTCTATTTTAAACTATATACAAAGTCAATCTCAAGTAAATTAGAGATCTAAATGTGAAGGGGAAAATATCACATACTTTTAAAGAAAATATCTTTCTGGTCTTGGAATAGTAAAAAATTTCATAAAGAAAACAAAAAGCATAAATCATATGATAAAAGGCTAATTCCAAAAGCACAAGAATTTAAAACTTCTGTTATATTAAGCAAGCACTATGAAAAGACAAGTGATAGATAAGAATATAACTGTTAATATCATTAAAGGACTATTATCAAGAATACATAGATAATTCCTTTAAGTCAATATGAAAAATATAAACAATAAGATAGAAAAATAGGAGAGTTTAAGAAAATTCATTCCAGAGAAGTTCCAGCCAAGATAGAGGTGTAGGTAGATATGCTTCACCTCCTTGCACAACCAAAAGAAGGAAACAACCAATTCAAAAACAAAAAACAACCAGAACTGCCAGAAAATCAAACTGTATGGAAGCCCAACAACCAAGGAGTTAAAGAAGAAACATTCATCCAGACTGGTATGCTGAGACAATGAAATACACCCCAAATGAAAGAACAGATCAAAACTACAGAAAAATAACTAAACAATAAGTGCTCACTTCAGCAGCACATATAATAAATTTGGAATTACACAGGGCAGATTAGCATAGTCCCTGCACAAGGATGACATGCAAACTGGTGAAGTGTTCCTTATTTTTATGGAACAGAATAGAACCCAGATATAAACCCATGTCTCTATGGTCAATTAATATTCAACAAAAGGGGCAGAAACACAAAATGGAGTAAAAAGACTCTCTTCAACAATGATGTTGGGAGATCTGGACAGCTACATGCAAAAAAATGAAACTTGACCACCAACTTACATCATACACAAAAATAAACTTAAGATGGATAAAAGACTTAAATATAAGTCACAACACTACAGAAGTCCTACAGGAGAACATAGGCAGGGAAATCTCATATATTCCACACAGCAATAGTTTCACTGATATGTCCCCTAGAGCAAGGGTCATAAAGGAAAGAATAAACAAGTAGGACTTTATCAAATTAAAAAGCGTCTGCAGAGCTAAAGAAATCATCAACAAAATGAAAAAGGGACCAACCACATGGGAAAATATATTTGCCAATGATACCTCAGACAAGGGTTTGATCTCCAAAACATATAAAGAACTCACACATCTCCACACCTGGGATGCAAACAATCCAATTAAAATATGGGCAAAGGACCTGAACAGACATTTCTCCAAGGAGGACATACAGAGGACCCAGAGACATATAAAAAGATGATCAGCACCACTAGCCATTGGAGAGATGCAAATTAAAATCACAATGGGATATTACTTCAGACCATTCAGATTGGCCATCATAAACAAATCAACAGACAGTAAGTGCTGGAGAAGTTGTGGAGAAAAGGAAACCCTAGTACATTGTTGGTGGGAATGCAGACTGATGCAGCCACTGTGAATAACGGTATGGAATTTCCTCAAAAAACTTAAAATGGAACTGCTGTGGGGAGGGGGTGTGTGGTGGGGAAAAATGGAGGCAACTGTACTTGAACAATAATAAAAATAAAAAATAAACAAAGATAAATAAAAATAAATAAAATGAAACTGACTTTTGATTTAGTGATTCCATTGCTTGGATTATATCTTATCAAATCAAAAGAACCTATGCCCCCTAATGTTCATAGCAGTGCAATTAACAATAGCAACATGCTGGAAGCAGCCTAAGTGCCCATCAGTAAAAAGTAGATCAAAAGACTGGTGCCTTTACAAAATGTAATACTGTGCAGCAGATAGAAAGAAGGAGTTGGTATCCTTCATGACAGCATGGATGGAACTGGAGAACATTATGCTAACTGAAGTAAGCCAAGCCGTGAAAGACAAATATCATATGATCACACCTATAAGTGGAACCTAATCAACAAAACAAACAAGCAAGCAAAATATGACCAGAGACACTGAAATTAAGAACAAACTGACAGTAACCAGAAGAGAGGAGGAAGGGGAGAGGAAGGGGATAATAGGGGAAAGAAGGGGATGGGTAATCAAGGAACATATATATAGGACCCATGAACAAAGACAATAGGAAGTTAAGTAGAATTGAGTGTGGGAGGTAGGGGTGTGTAGAGCAGGGAGTGTAATGTGGGGAAATAGGGACAAGCTTAATTGAACAACAATTAAAAAGGAAAAGAACTAAGCGATGAGGAGATAGCCAACCTATCAGATGCGGAGTTTTAAACACTGGTGATCAGGATGCTCATAGAAATGACTGAGTACAGTAGCAAAGTAAAGGAAGAAGTGAAGGCTATACAAAGTGAAATAAAGTGAAATACACAGGGAACTAACAGTGAAGGGAAGAAAACTGGGATCAAATCAATGATTTGGAACAAAAGAAAGAAATAAACATTCAACCAGAACAGAATGAAGAAACAAGAATTCAAAAAAATGAGGAGAAGCTTAGGAAACTCTGGGACAACTTTAAATATCCCAACATCCAAATCACGGGGTGCCAGAAGGACAGGAGGAAGAGCAAGATATTAGAAACTTATATTAAAATATAATGAAAGAAAACTTCCCCAATCTGGTGAAGAAAATGGACATACATGCCCAGCAACCCCAAAAAAGTTGGACCAAAAGAGAACATGCCAAAACAGATCATAATTACATTACCCAATATTAAACATAAGGAGAGAATCTTAAAAGCAGCAAGAGGAAAGGAGACAGTAGCCTACAATGGAGTTCCCATAAGATTATCAGCTGATTTCTCAAAACAAACTGCAGGCAAGAAGGGGCTGGAAAGTAGTATTCAAAAGTCATGAAAAACAAGGACCTATATATCCAAGATAACTCCGTCTAGCAAAGCTATCATTTAGAATGGAAGATCAATTAAATTGCCCCTCAGATAAGGTCAAGTTAAAGGAGTTCATCATCACTAGACCCTTATTACATGAAATGTTAAAAGGATTTATCTAAGAAAAAGATTAGAACTATGAAGAGTAAAATGACAACAAAGAACTATCAACAACTAAACCTAACAAAACAAAAACAAACTAAGCAAACAAGTAAAACAGGAGCAGAATCACAGAAATGGAGATCATGTGGAGGGTTATCAATGGGGAGGGGGAGGGAGAAATGAGGGAAAAGGTACAGGGAATAAGAAACATAATTTGTAGGTACAAAATAGACAGGGGGAGGTTAAGAACAGTATGGGAAATGGAGAGGCCAAAGAACTTATATGTATGACCCATGGACATGAACTAAGTGTGGAGGGGGACAATGCTTGAGGGAAGAGGTGTACTGGGCAGAGGGGGAAAAAGGGAGAAAAAAGAATGGGACAACAGTAATAGCATAATCAATAAAATATATTAAAATTTAAAAGAAAATAAAATTATTCACAAATAAATTAATTAATTGTGTGTTTATGTATTTAATTTATGGAAAGCCAAACAAAACTCCTGAATATTATGCACATGCACTACAGGCACATTTTCCCAAACTTACCTGCTCCACCTCTCTATTGAGGGCGTCTACCTTTTCTTTTAATCTGTTACCCTCTGCCTCAGCAGTGATAAGTTCTAATTTAAGGGTATTGTTATCTGTCTCTGCTTGCCGGGCCTTATTTTCCCAGTTTTCAGCATCTTCATTAGCTTTTCGGAGTTGGTCCATCATTTGCCGGTTCTCAGATTCCTGAAAAGCAAATCTTAGGTATTACTTTAAAAGATATAAAGTGTTCAACATACAATTAAACATTATTTGCCAGGTCATTGGGAATTTACTTGCCATGAGGATCATTTGTAATATAGGCTTGAGGAGTCCTACCTACACTCTCAGTTTAGAAAAGTGGTAGTCCCATAATTAACAAAAAGGGAATGTGACCAGGAACTGCCCTGATTCCTGAGTCACATTCACCCATATAGTAAAGTGAATTAGCTTATTCTTATTTTCAGGACAGGAATGAATATGCTCTTACAATTGCTTTTGTTCAAACAAAATCCTTCATGTCTTCCTTTCTGTATATATCTGCTTACTGACTATTTCTCACCTGGTTTCCAAGCTTCTGTTTTGGCCTATTCCTGACTGCTTTTCTGAGTTGTACTTGCTACAGAGCTCTGGCTGCTTGCATCTTAAGCATCAACTTTTGATAATTATCTCAACTTGATGCATTTCCTGTCTGATTCCTGCTTTTCATTTTTTTAGAGATTTTATTTATTTACTTTTAGAGGCAGGAAGGGAGGGAAAAAGAAAAGGAGAGAAACATCAATGTGTGGTTGTCTCTCATGCGCACTGCTGCTGGGGACTTGGCTTGCAACCCAGGTATGTGTCCTAGACTGGGAATCAAACCAGTGACCCTTTGATTTGCAGGCTGGCACTCAATCCACTGAGCCACACCAGCCAGGTCTGATTCCTGCTTATCATGCAGAACCCCAGCCTTAATTTTCTCCATCATGGACTATTCTTTGATCCACTTTTGCTCACTATTCTAATAACTCACCTGAAATGGCTCAGAAGTAAAATAGTGAGCCTGAGCCTATAAATACTATTCACAAATACACACCTATTTATATACCAGACATATAATGTAGAACCACATCTTTAAAACCTTAAAAGTTCTATCATGCAGAGTGACTAAAGTAGCATCTTATTTCCGCAGGAAAACAATTGGCTTCACAAGTAATATACTATACTGAGTAATCATTTTGAGGCTATACTTAAAAACATATCTTAGTAGTATGGTTTGGTCAAGTCATTCTAAAAATTATTCATATTTTGGTAATTAATTTAAAAGGCACTAGATTTCTTTTTTTCCTCCTTGTTAATAAGCAGTGCATTTCCCTATCAGAAACATTGGGCTAGATAAGAGGAAAATCGTGAAGGAATTAATGAAAAACACATTGACCTCTTCCCAGGACCAACCTGGAATTACGACTAAATTGCGGGGAAATCACCTGGAACAAACAACTGAACAATAGTGAGAGAGAAGCCTTATAACCTTGGATAGAGAGAAGAATCATCATCACTAACTGCTATGAAGTGCAATGGAGACTCAAGAAGGCTGGCTGGGCACCCACAGGCTGCAGGGCCAGAGTGATAATTAAGCAACCAGTTGGATCTCCATGAAAAGTGTGGTATCTAAACTCTAAGCTTAGATCCCCAACCTAGAGCACCAGACCCCAAAAAGTACACAGATAACAAGTAGTGGCGAAAAGTGGCAGGGTTGCTCTCTGCCAGAAATGGATGGCTGGGGATGCAAAGAGCTGTTTAAAGAGCCAACACACAAATTTTCATCTGTAGCCACTTACTCTGGGCTCCGGCAAAGGTGGGGGCAAAGGGGACTGGAGACGCCGAGTGGAGAGACTGGGGATGGAAGCTTTGGGGACAGAACTGAAAGAGTGGATGATGGGATCCTGGTGCTGAGTCATCCCTCATACAACAGCAGCAATCATTGCTCAGGGAGACCAGTCCCCTGACCAGCAGCAGCCTGAGGGAAAACAATAGCCTCAAACCCAGGAGGGGCACTTCCCTGGCCCTGTGATGCTTAAGGCTGACTACTGAGTGCTGATTGACTAGATTAACAATTGAAGGAAACAGCTATAGACACTAGATCCCTTGATGTCTCCAACTGGCTGCCTAAGGTCAGACAGGGTCAACATCTGACATAACCAGAGGTGCATCCAGAAAGAAAAAGACAGTAGTAAATACTAGAGGCTACAGAGAGAAATCCACTGTGGTTTTCTCCATGATTTGCAATATTTTCTTTCCTGCATAGCTTTTAACATTCAACTCTTCTCCAGCAAGTTTGTGCATATTGAGTCACTAGATTATAAATTATAATATAGTTTATTTCAATTCACATATTTTACCCAGCCTTTCTCTTATTCCATTTTAACCTTCCTCTTTCCTGTCATTACTCTCATTTTAAATTTTGTTTTCTCTCTTGATACAACTTGTTTCCATTCTGCACTCTTACTATTTCTTCCCCATCCAGATACACAAAATCAATTTTCTTGTCAATGGTCTTCTCACATCCTTCTTCTCACTCTTAAAATACCCACATTTTCTCTCCACCTTTAGCTTTCAATTTCTCTCAGTCTTTGCTAGTTGGTTGTGGGTAGGGTAGATGTTGTTGCGTTTTTTTTCAATTGTATCTCTAGATCTTCACTAATTTTGTATTTCAAATATTAAATTTTACTGGTCCTCTCTCCTACTCTTTTTTTATCTCAAATTTCTAATTTTTCCCTGTCAAGACTATTTTTTCTTTCTTCTCTTTATTTTTATTTTTCTTTACCCTTTTCTCTCTCTCTCAAATTTTAATTTTTCCCTTCTTAGCTTGGTTTTTGTTTCTCACTCTTAGTATTTCCTCTCCATCATTTCAAAATTACTTTCCATTCCTCTAGACATCCCTTAAGATTTCTTTGTTTCTTTTTTCTCTTATACCCATACCGCCTATATTAATTTTAGTTCATTTGTTGTTCATAGCGCTGTGGGGGATCTTTCTCTCCAATTTGGCTCCTCTATTTTTATGGTTTATTTACTTTTTTCCTTCCTTTTATTTCTCTCTCTCACTTTATTTTATCTTAATTTCTGTTTAAAACTAATACTACATGCTTCCCTTCTCATATTCCATTCCACATTCTTCATTCCCTTTTTTATTCATGATGTAAATTTTACTTTCTTTCCTTGCATTGCTCAGATTCCCAACTCTTATTAGTGCTCCTCCCTCTACCATCTCAAAATCATTTTTCTTTCAGTAGGTCATCTCATACCCACTCTCCTTTCTTATAATAGTCTTAATCTCTTTACAACCTATTAATACTGGTTTATTTGCTGTTGACAGTGGGATTGCAGTATGGCCGGGGAGTTATTTTTGTGGATGTGGGTTTGTTGCCTGGATTTTCTGATTTTGTTCTGGCAGTGCCTACACAACAGCATACAATACATGGTAGGCAGAATCAGCTTCCATCAACAAGCTGCATGGAAGGACCCACCAAAGAAAGACCCAACAACAATCAAAACCAAATTTATATCCAGAGAGCCAACAGAAATGGCATAAAGAGCATCCCAAGAGCATCAAGTAGAGGAGATCAAGGAGACTGCACCACTGAATCTCACAGGTCTCCCATCATAGAGGTTCACACCACAAAGTCAGGAAGTCAAAACAGATCAATTTAAGAACCAGAAGCAAACAAGAAGAGTCTCACAAATAATGGGAAGACAAAGAAACAACCCCCAATCAAAAGGAAAGGAGAAATCCACAGAAATAGTGCTAAATTAAATACAGGCAAGTCAACTATCAGATAATGAATTCAAAACAATGGTAATAAGGAAGCTCAATGAGCTCACTGCAATTACCAAAAACTATAGGGAAACGATGAGGAACTGAGTGCAAACTATATTAGCATGAAAAAGGACACAGAAAAAATCAACAAGGGCCTAGAGGAAATGAAGAATACAATTTCTGGATTACAGAACTCAGTAGAAGGAATCAAAAACAGGCTAGATGAAGCAGAGGATCAAATCAGTGAGCTGGAGGACAAGACGGAAAAAATTCCCAGAAAGAGTAAGAAAAGGAAAAAAAAAACCTCATAAAGAACAAAGACAGGAACTGCAGGACAACATGAAATATAATAATATCCATATAATAGAGATACTAGAAGTATAAGAAGAACAAGGAATAGAAAGCCTGTTTGAAAAAGTAATGATGGAAAACTTCCCTAATTTGATGGGAGAAAAAAATCACACAAGTCCAGGAGGCATAGAGGGTCCCAATGAAGAGTAACCAAAACAGGCCCACTCTAAAACACATCATAATTAAAATGGCAAAATTCAAAGATGAAGAGAGAATCATAAAAGCAGCAAGGAGGGAACAGGAAGAAACTTACAAGGGAGCCCCGATAAGGCTAGCAGCTGACTTCTCAATGAAAACACTACAAGCCAGAAGAAAATGGCAAGAAATATTCCAAGTAATGAAAGGCAAAGGCCTACAACCAAGACTACTCTACCCAGCAAGGCTCTCAATTAAAATGGAAGGTGAAATAAGGGACTTCCCGGGCAAAAGAAGGCTAAAAGAATACACCCCCATGAAACCAGCATTGCAAGATATGCTAAAGGGACTGCTTTAAGAAAAGGAAGAAAAAGAGTGGGAGAGAGAAGAACACAGGTACAAAGGGGGTAAAATGGCAATGAATAAGTACCTATCAATAATAACCTCAAATGTAAATGGCTTAAATGCTCCTATCAAAATACATAAGGTAGCTGAATGGGTAAGGAAACATGACCTGAACATATGCTGCCTACAAGAGACCCACCTCAGAACAAAAGACCTACACAGACTGAAAGTCAAGGGCTGGAAACAAATATTCCAAGCAAACAGACAGGGGGAAAAAGCTGGAGTAGCAATACTTATATCTAACAAAATAAACTTCAAAACAAAGGCTATAAAAAGAGACCAAGGAGGGCACTTCCTAATACCCAAAGGAAGAATCCCTTTATTTCATCAAGAAGAAATAAATATTGTAAACATAAACACCCAACATAGAAGCACCCAAATATATAAGGAAAATTTTGGAGGACTTCAAGAAAGATACAGAGAGCAACACAATTAAAGCAGAGGATTTTAATACCCCACTGTGAAAAATGGATAGATCTGCCAAACAAAATAGCAACAAGGATATTGTGGAACTTGATGTATAAGATTAAATGAATGTAAATGATACATATAGAACCTTTCATCCCAAAGATGCAAAATATACACTCTTTTCAAATGCACATAGAACATTTTCAAAGATAGATCACATAATAGGACACAGAACAATTCTCAACAAATTCAAGAAAACTGAAAACATATCAAGCATTTTCTCGGACCACAAGGGCTTGAAACTAGAAACCAACCATAAGGAAAAAAATTCAAAAATATTCAAACTTATGGAGACTGAATGCCATGCTATTAAACAATGAATGGGTTAAGGATGAGATCAAGGAAGGAATTGAAAAGTTTCTGAAAACACAGGAAAATGAACACACAACAGTCCAAAACCTACGGGACACAGCGAAAGCAGTCTTGAGAAGGAAGTTCATAGCAATGCAGCCTACCTTAAAAAAGCAGAAAAATTTCAAATAAACAACCTAACCCTACATCTACAAAAACTGTAGTAACAACAACAAACAAAGCCCAGAGGCCGTAGAAGGAAGAAAGTAAGATCAGAGCACAATTAAATGACATAGAAACTAAAAGAACAAGTCAAAGGATCAATAAATCCAGGAGCTGGTTCTGTGAAAAGATTGACAAGCCTTTAATCGCACTCATCAATAAAAAAAGAGAAAGGACCCAAATAAGTAAAATCAGAAATACAAGAGGAGAAATTACTACTACAAACTATATGCCAAGACATTTGAAAACCTGGGTGAAATGGAAAAATTTCTAAAAAACTATCATCTTCCAAATCTGAATCAAGAAAAGCCAGAAAGCCTGAAGATACCAATAACTGCTAGTGAAATTGAAGCAGTAATCAAAAAACTCCCAACACACAAAAACCCTAGACCAGATGGTTTCACACTTTTACAAAACATTTAAGGAAGAGCCAACCCCTGTCCTTCACAGACTATTCCAAAAAAACCTAAGAAGAGGGAAGACTACCAAACTCTTTTTATGAGGCCAGCATTATCCTAATGCTAAAACCAGATAAAGACAAAACAAAGAAAGAAACCTACAGGCCTATATTGCTGATGAACACAGGCACTAAAATCCTCAACATAATATTGGCAAACTGCGTCCAGTAATACATCAAAAACATCATACACCACAACCAAGTGGGATTCATCCTGGGAATGCAAGGATGATATATTATTTGCAAATCAAATGTACCAAATCATATAAACAAAAAGAAAGACAAAAATCACATGATCATATCAATAGATGTGGAAAAAGCATTTGATAAATTACAGCACCCATTTATGATAAAAACACTTAACAAAGGGTGAGTAGAGGGAGCATACCTAACATAATAAAGGCCATATATCATAAACCTACAGCTAACGTCATACTCCACAGGCAAAAAACTAAATCTTCCCACTAAGATCAGGATAACATAAGGATGTCCACCTTCACCATTTCCATTCATCATAGTATTGGAAGTCCTAGCCACAGCAATCAGATGAAAAATAAATAAAAGGCTTCCAAATTGAAAGGAAGAAGTAAAACTGTCACTGTTTGCAGATGACATGATAGTACAAACAGAAAACCTTATAGATTCCACCTAAAAACTACTTGATCTAATAAGTGAATTTGGCAAAGCAGTGGGATATGAAGTCAATATTCAGAAATCAAAGGCAGTTTTGTACACCAACAATGAAATATCAGAAACAGAAATGAGAAAAAAAAAAGTCCCATTTGCTACAGCACAAGAAAAATAAAGTACCTAGGAATAAACCTAGCCAGGGAGGTAATAGACCTGTACTCAGAAAATTACATAACACTGAAGAAAGAAATCAAGGATGATACAAACAAATGGAAGCAGATACCATGCTCATGGGTTGGAAGAATTATATCAGCAAAATGTCCATACTACCCAAAGCAATTTATACATTCAATGCAATCCCTATTAAAATATGAATGACATAATTCACAGATATAAAACAAACATTTCAAAAATTTATATGGAACCATAAATGACCACAAATACTTGCAGCAGATTTGAGAAAGAAGAACAAAGTAGGTGGGATCACCATACTGGACACGAAACTATATTACAAGATCACAGTAATCAAAAGTCTGGTACTGGCATAAGAATAGAAACATAGAGAGATTATGTTCCAATGAACAGAATAGAGAGCCCAGAAATAAACCCAAGTCTCTATGGTCAATTAATATTTGAAAAAGGGGAAGAAGCATAAAATGCAGTAAAAAGAGCCTCTTCAACAAATGATGTTGGGAGCTATGGACAGCTACATGCAAAAAAAAAAAAAAAAGAAAGAAAAGAAAAGAAAAAGAAACTCGACCACCAACATACACCATACACAGAAATAAACTCAAGATGGATAAAAGGCTTAAATATAATCACAACACCACAGAAGCCCTAGAGGAAAATCTCAGATATCCCATGCAGCAATACTTTCACTGATATGTCCCCAAGAACAAGGGACATAAAGGAAAGGATAAACAAATGGGACCTCATCAAATTAAAAAGCTTCTGCACAACTAGGGAAAACATCAGCAAAATGAAAAGGGAACCAACCGTATGAGAAAATGCATTTGCCAATGAAAACTGAGACAAGGGTTTGATCTCCAAAATGTATAAATAACTTACACAACTCCACACCAGGAAGACAAATAACCCAATTAAAAAATGGGCAAAGGACCTGAACAGACATTTCTCCAAGGAGGACATACAGAGGGCCCAGAGGCATATGAAAAGATGCTCACCACCACTAGCCATCAGAGAGATGCAAATTAAAACCACAATGAGATACCACTTCACACTGGTGAGAATGGCCATCATAAACAATTCAACAAACAAGTATTGGAGAGGTTCTGGAAAAAAAGGAACCTTAGTGCACTGTTGGTGGAAATGCAGA
>PVKU01011316.1:0-44374 GCA_004027475.1 Anoura caudifer | reverse complement strand
CCTTGAACTTGACCTTATCTGAGAAGCACTTTATCTGCCCTTCCATTCTAAATGACAGCTTTGCTGGATAGAGCAATCTTGGATGTAGGTCCTTGACTTTCATGACTTGGAATACTTCTTTCCAGCCCCTTCTTGCCTGTAAGGTCTCTTTTGAGAAATCAGCTGACAGTCTGATGGGAACTCCTTTGTAGGTGACTCTACCTTTATCCCTTGCTGCTTCTAGAATTCTCTCCTTCATTTTAATCTTGACTAATGTAATTATGATGTGCCTTGGTGTGTTTCTCCTTGGGTCCACCTTCTTTGGGACTCTCTGAGCTTCCTGGACTTCCTGGAAATCTATTTCCTTTGCCAGATTGGGGAAGTTCTCCTTTATTATTTGTTCAAATAACTTTTCCACAGGTTGCTCTTCCTCTTCTCCTTCTGGTACCCCTATAATTCAGATGTTGGGATGTTTAAAGATGTCCTGGAGATTCCTAAGCCTCTTCTCATTTTTTTGAATTCTTGTTTTTTCCTTCTTTTCTGTTTGGTTGTTTCTTTCTTCCTTGTGGTCTACTCCATTGATTTGAGTCCCAGTTTTCCTTCCATCACTACTGGTTCCCTGTGCATTTTTCTTGATTTCACTTATTGTAGCCTCCATTTGTTCCTCTAATTTGCGACCAAAACCAACCAATTCTGTGAGTTTCCTAATCACCAGAGCTTTGAACTGTGCTTCTGATAGGTTGGCTACCAGTGCTATGAGCTCTGCATCTGATAGGTTGACCACCTCCTGGTCGCTCAGATGAATTAGCTCTGGGGCCCTGGTCTGTTCTCCCTTTTGAGCCAACCTTAGTTTTGTGTTTTTTTGTTTTTGTCTGGTCTCAGCTGTTATGTAGTGAGGGGTGGAGCCTTAGGCGTTCACCAGGGCAGGGCAGCCCAGTTGCTGGGTTGTGTTGCTGGATGTGGGGGTGGGGTCTGAGAGGGAACAATGGCACTTGCTCCCCGTCGGCTTTCATGGATTCCAGTCCCTTCAGCCACTTTCCCCTATCAAATTGGGCCCTTCTGGTGCTGATTTCCATGTGGGTGGGCCTGCGCATGCTCCAGGACCTGTGGGTCTCCCCAACCAACTCTCCTGTGAGGCTGGGACTCCCTCCCGGCACCTCAGACCCTACAAGTATTTTCAATGGGTGCTTTTAGGCTTCACTTCCTGGCGCTGGGGCCCTGTGTCACGCAGTCTGTCTTGCTGCCCGTTTTCGCCTGGTTTATCTGTGCGCAAATATGTGTATGCGGTCTGCGGCCTTGTGCGCCCAGCTTGGCCTCCTTGTGTTCAGCAATGCCGGGGCCTGTGTGCCTGGAGTGACTGCGCCAGGGGCCACCACCGGCTTATCCCACCGCAGTCTGACTCTGCTGGCCCCAGACTCTGCCGGCCACTGACTCCACCCCCTTACCGTTCTGGGTGAATCGTTGTTGTCCGACTCCTGCATAATTCAGTTTTCTCTCTGTCCCGGTTGGGTTTTCTTTTTTTTTTGTTCTATATTTTTGTTGTCCTTAATCTTGGTTGTGATAGGAGGCACAGTGTGTCCAGCTACGCCTCCATCTTGGCTGGAAGTCCAGGACTTTGGAATATTTTAAAATACTTTATAGATGGGACTTTGAAATATTTTAATATACTTCATCTTCTATCAGTAGGACTGTAGCTAAATCATCTTAGATAGGGGGTACAGACTTTTAGAAAAGTAGATTACATTGACTTCAGAATGTAAATATGGTCTTATCTAGATTTTTTTAATGTAATTTAAATTCATTTTTATATGTTCAGAATCTATTTAGAAAAGATAAATTATTTTTCCCAGGTTTGAAGAACTTAGTTTCCATGTACCCTTATAATTTTTCTATTTCTTATACTGTTTCAACATATGTTAGGGATTTGATATTTAGAACAAAGCACTCTAAGCATAGGCCCCGAGACCCTCTGCATAAGGTCATGAGGCTAAGAAGAATAGTCTGACATTTTCAGCTAGTTTTAGGTGTACCTCAATTTCTAGAGGAAAGTTTGAGGAACAAATGATATAAAACATAGTACATAAAATAAAAGTTAAAATAAGCAAATTAAAAATTTTCCTGGTTATCCTGGAATAATGAGGCAAATCAATTTGGAAATTCAGAAGGACATAGATTTGTATTTTTTCCTGAAAATTTTTTCAGGAAAAAAAAGATTTACAATTTTATGATATGACAAAACTCCAAAAGTAGACTCTTCCAGGCAGCAGGTAGAAGACATTTTAACATAAGGTTACAGTTTGGAAATAATGGAGTGGTTATTTTCTTTAATTGCTTCTCTGCTTTTAATATTTTGTTTTTGGCGGGGTGGGGGTAGTGGTGGTGATAGAATCTAGCCTTGATTTTGCAGAGACTTCCTGTGTCCAGCCCATAAGATGTACCCAGTTAGACAAGGAACCAGGAAATTCTTCTTCTACTACTGATAATGATAATGCTGATAGGTAAGTTTATCTTTGTGAGGCAAGTTGATCACAAGGTGGACTTAATATTTATAAATGGCCTATCTATCTATCTGGGCATTTTTTTTTTACATGTCTGTAGATTTCTCTCAGCTTGGGAAAAATATCTGTTTGAATTGGGAAAATTAGGCAAGTAGATAGATAAAACGACCTCAGGAGGCTTTAGAGAGCCTAGGATTTGTCTATGCTCTTAACTTTTATCCTTGGATTCTTTTACTTTTTCATTAAAAAAATCTTATTTGCAGAGAGAGGGTAATGGTACCTCATATTCTAGAGATTTCAGCTTCTCGGGAAGATGGAATAATTCCTAAGACAAAGACATCTAAGCCAGGCCAGCCAGATCCTGCAATCTCTGAGAAGAAATTCAGTAAACTCTCCTTGAGCAAAAGAAAGAAAAAAGCTCGTAAGTATAGTCAGATTTGACATCTGGCTCAAATATCGCACTTAATCCATGAAATTAGGGAATTGAACAGTGGACAGGCTGAAAATTTCCAACCTAAGTCTTGAAACTATCATATTATGATTCTTCTTCCTTTATCCTTCTTCCTGCTTTATTATCTACAAAGCATCTCTTCCTCATCTCCCTACCCTACAATGTTTTATCTTCCCAGAAGATGAGAAAATGAAGGAAACCCAAAGTGGATATGAGCACAGACAGAAAGACCAACCAAAGAAAATGGTTCAGGATCATTCTCAGAGCAGGGACCAACAAAAAAGAGAGGAAAGTGGCTTTGGTGAGTTCAGCCATGGTTTGGAAAAACTACTTGGGCTTGAAAACTGGAGATGGAGGAGAGAGGCAAGGGTTAGAATGTTAGAGGGAATTCTGCAAATATTATAATCAATTTCTTACAGATACTTATAGGATATGCTGCTGAGGAAGAGAGAAAAATATTTAATTTATTCAATTAGTCGTTCATATAATCCATAGTTTTTGGAGCCTACTATATACCAGGCATTTTAGGAGGTGCTGGGTAAGTGCAGGGGAATGAATATAAGCCTGGCACAAGGGAGATAGGCTTCTAAAGAAGGCAGATAAGAAAGCTACAAGTTGGAAGTAGATCTGGAAAGGTTTCTAAGAAAAGATATTGCTTGAGCAAGAACTTGAAGTATAGTTTAGTCAGATGAACCAAGGTGGAAATGGGGATGGATCAGAGTGATAATTATTGTCAGAGTTATGGAGGAGAGCTAATGTTTGCAGCTTTTGGGTGTGCCATGGAGTAGGAGGTGGCAGGGGTGGGGAAGATTAGGCTAGAGGCATGCAAGGGCCAAATCATAAAGGGCCTTACATGTGAAGCTAAGGAATTTAGATTTTATTTTACAGGTAAAGAGGAACCATTGAAATTAAGTAGGGAAAACTTGATAAGATTTGCATTTTAGAAAGCTCACTTTGGCAGTAGCATGGAAGATGGATTCTCAGAAAGATTAGACTCACAGAAATAGTAATCCAAGCAAGGAAGGTAGACAATAGCAGTGAAGAGGAAGAGACAAATTTGAGATCTTCAGGAGGCAGGATCAACATGCTGTGGCAACCAATTATGAGAGCTGAGGAAGAGGGAGGTCCCAGCCTCTATAACGATCCTGTTTTCTGGCATGAGTGACTGAGTGGCTAAAAAAAGGTATGATCTAAAATGGATAACATAGCCCTGACTGGTGTGGCTGAGTGGGTTGGGCATCATTCAGAAGATGGAAAGGTCACTAGTTCGATTCCTGGTCAGGGTACATGCCTGGGTTGTGGACCAGGTCCCTACTTGGAGTGTGCAAGAGGCAGCTGATAGATGTTTCTATTGTACATTTATGTTTCTCTCCCTTTCTTTCTCCCTCCCTTCCCCTCTCTAAATAAATAAATAAAAAACAAATAAATACATCTTTAAAATGGAGAATATAGAAGAAAGAGTAAGTTTAAGATGGTAAATTCAGCTTTGGACAAATTAGGGGGTCTTTGATGAGATTTAGAGCTCAAGAAAGAGGTCTGTGTTGGAGATAGAAATTTGGAAATCATCTTTATCAGTAGGAATGGGTGAAATTTTTCCAAGAAGAAGTTGGGGAAGGAAAAGAGAAGAAAATAAAAAATGCTGGGGGAACATAATGTTTAAGATTGAGCAGGGGAAGAGCTGTCCAGGGAAAAAACTAAGAACTAAGAGAAAATTAGAAAGGTAGAAGGAAAATTAGGAAAGTGTTATCACAGATGCCAGGGAAGGATAGAATTTCAAGAAAGGGAGTTTTAAAAAATTATATATATACATGTATAAAAGGAGTATTTAGGCTTGTCAAATGCTACTACAGAGACATCAAAGGATAAAGATTTGAAAATGCTTAAGGGATATCACAATTAGGAAGTCATTAGGGTCTTGATTAGAACCCTCATATGGGTTGTCAGGATAAATGGCAGGTTATAGTTGGTTGAAGAGTAAATACTTTTTAAACTAGTTTAGATGTGAAAACTAGGAGGGATAAAATGGTAACTAAAAGGGGAAATAAGTGTAGAGTTGAGGTAATGTTTTTATTTTTTTAACTTTCTTTTAAAAGAAATAGACTTGACCTGTGTATTATTAGCATATTTATGTGCTCAGGGAAAATTGTTTATAGAAAGGAAGAAATTGAAGGGAATGAGAAGAGAACCAGAGAATTCTTAATTAGAAAGGACAACTTAGATTTTGAGATTGGATGGAGGGAAGGTAAGGATGGCTATATATATATATATATATATATATATATATATAAAGAATAGTTATTTAATGCCTTATATTATATGCCAGGCAGTGTGCTAGGTGCTAGAAATATAGTGGTGAACAAAATAGATAATCCCTGAATTTATAGAATTTACTGTTTCAGTGTACTGGATAGATAATAAATATTTTATATGAAATAACCTCGGTAATATTGAGGCATTTTAAGGATAAGAAGTAAAATAGATCATACAATATATTAGTACATATGTTTAAAACTTTGAAAATACGTAGCATGAACAATCTGGAGGAAACCAGGCTTGCACACACCCATACACACAAAACAGAACCCAAAGTGTAAGAAATAATGGAATAAACAATCAGCTTGTGTCTAACATGTATGTGTGTGTATATAATTTTAATTATAGAAGCATAATATGATTTGTACCTACTTGAAAGAAAACTCCAGTAAGACTCTGCAGGCACCAAACAAGGTAGTCCTGGGCAATAGACCACTTCTCATGGTAATATAAAGAACTGGAAGTATTAGTCTAATTTGGGCAGTTGGGTGAACTGGGTGATATTGATCCATCTCCTGAACCTCTCAGTATTAGGGAAAGGATTGGACTTTAGACTGAAAGATGGAAGTTCACTCCTTAGGCAGTGCTTATGAGTTAGATTGTGATTGTAGTGAATGTGTAAGCCTTTTGCTATGAAAGAGCTATTCTTTCTGTTTCTTACAGTTGCCAAGAAGAGATGAGTCCTAGAGTAGGAAGTTGAAAGGGGAGTATCTGATAAATACAGTCAGTTTGTGTTAAGTACTATGAAGGAAAAAAATGGAGTGTAATGAGAGGAGATAATGAAGACCTAGTTAAAACTGGGTCAGTCAGGGAATGTATTTGTAAGAAAATGACATTTAAGCTGAAACCTGAAGGAAAGGTAAGAGTTGGAGAAAGAGTTTTAGGTAGGGTGAAGTTTGACATACTCCAGGTACTCAAAGAAAGCTGGTGTGATTGAAATTCAGAGAGCAAGGGGAAGCAAGGAGGGAAAGTGGCTCTGGATATATGTAAAGATGTAAGTAGTGATGAAATCAAAGACCATGTTACAGAGTGACAATTTTTTCAAAAGTTCAGTGGGAAGTCACTGGTGAGTTTTAACCAGGGGAGTGACATCATCAAATTAATGTTTTAAAAGGACCCAACTGGAGAATGAAGTAGAGAGGTGGGGGGACAGGAGTAGACAAGTTAAGAAGTTAGTGCTAGGATTACAAATTTTGGTGGCTTGGATTAGGATGATGAAGGTGGAGACAGAGAAGTGGATGGTTGTAAAATACGTTTTAGAGGTAACATCGTCACAACTTGGTAATGACTTGGATTGGGGTGGGGGTGTGAGAGAGGAGAGAATATGTCAAGGATGATTGGTTTCTGGCTTGAGCAGTAGATGAAAGGAGGTGAGGAGAGGTGGAGGAAGAGCAAATTTGTGAGATCAGACTAAGTGTTTGAGTTTGGGCCCATTAAGTTTGAGATCACTGTGAGACATCCAAACAGTTGTCAGAGAGCTCAGAACAGAGGCTGTTAGTATACATCTCTGTGGTGTTGGTAATGTAAATGTATTTCAAAACTATGGGAATGGGAGAGGTTGCCTCAGGAGAAAGTATAACATGGGGAGCAAACATCCACAATCGGGCTTTGGAAGCCCAACATTTAGAGATTGGATAGAGAACAAGGAGAATCCAGTAAAGGAGACTAAGGAGGGAGCTGCCGGGAAGATAAGGGGGAGGAACAGAAGAATGAGTGATCGCAGAATCTAAAGAGACTAGTGTTTCAAGAACGAGTGGTCAATCGACATGATCTTATATGTCTGTGATATCAGTCTTCATTATCGTAGAGCCATGTTGTGAGCCTCAAATACAGTTTTCAAACACATCATCTTCCTTTCTGCATTGGTTGAAAGGGTACTAAAAGAACTGTTTGTTATTGTCATTGGAGATTTCATCCCAAGCCAAGTTCTATGTTAGTAGGATGATTTTTTACCTCACTCATTTCCTCATGAATATTCATTATTTTGAAAACCAACAATTTATTTTATTGATCTGTGTTTCCTTTTATGGTACCCAGCCCCTTCTCCCATTCTTTTTTTCTAGTCTTGCTAGGTCATCTCTACAAACATCCAAAAATATCATTGGCAACTGTCTTTTCATAATAATACATCATTCTCAACTAGTACTTTGTTTTTCAAAACTAAGTAATTGAGAAAGTGACTCATAATATGCTCTTCTAAGGGATGATTTTGATGGGATGGAGGGTATTCCTTATCAGGCATGTAAGGTAAAATTTGACAGTGGGAGAGTGAACTTATTAGGGAAACATGTTGTGAATATATAGTACGCCTATGTGCCTGGTTATATGATTTTTCTCAGGCAATGTTTAGTTTAATGAATATAGGCACAGAAAAGGTAGAGTGGATATCTAAGGAATCAGATCTGAGTAAGTACAGAATAAAGAAAAGAGGTTGCTGTTGGATTGAGGGGAAGGTAGGGACCGGTGGATCAGAGATCTATATAAAGTGAAAGTTGCTATAGGGGTCTTTGAACAGGTAAAGTGCAAGGATGGGAAATTTTTATCAGAGAGGGGTGTTTGGGTAAGTGGTTCAAGGGAGTATGTAGTCCCTGCAGATGCCTAGGTGGGGCATGTAAGGGTAGGAGTGGGTTACTAAAGTGAAGTGGGTTACTGAGGTGGCAAGGAGGAGAAGGTCAAGGAACTCAGAGAATGGTGTGCTTTCTTGAGTTACCCTTCTGGAAATAGTGTCATCTGTAATGGGGACAGCAGGTGGAGAGGAGAAGGCTGAACCAGATGTCAGCATCTTTTCAAGGGAGATGAGAAGACAGGGTAGTTCCATGGCATGGACCTAGGGAAGAAAGGGTTTTTATAGGAAGAAGGATGGTAATGGTCAGGAAGTGGCAATAGGGAATAAGGATGATGCTGAACCAATTTTCTGGCGTGAGAGACAGGAGATGTGTGAGAAGGAACCAACTCTATTTAGAGGGCTATGGGGGGGTGGGGTCGGGTAGAGGCCCTGTCAGTTAATTACTGGGTTTCAAAAAGGAGGTAGAGGTTCAGATAAGAGGTTGAGGATATGTGGGCTTTTGTTGCTCTTATCTGGAATTCCCTCCCCCACCCAAACACACACACAGTGGAAGGTTTGGGAGGGAAAGAGGAGAGGTTGTGTGAGACTCTGGATCAATTTAGAAAATGTGAGGATAAAGAAAGGTGGGGATGAGAGTTTGGCAGGTAATGGATAAAAGGAATGCTTTGCTTTTCAGCAGGGCCTGAAGTAAATAGTTGATTGAGAAATGATGGACTTAGACCTGAGTCATTTGGAGGGGGGTTAACTCAAGGCTATTGATCCCAAAGCTGCAACTTAGTGATTTGGTGACAGGTAAATCTGTTAAGATTCAGATAGGAACTCTGGATGTTGTACACAAAAGATGCTGGGTAGTTCTCCAAAAGGACTTTTCAGTGCTGACATGCCAATAGAGAACAAGGCACTTGCCAGAAGGATGGAATCTACCCTTTTTAAGAACTGTCAATACAGGAAATACTCCTTTTTGGGTGGAGGAGAAATGATAGCATGGTATAGTAAAAGACTGAAATATGAGTCCTTGGTTTTAAGTTCAGCTCTGCCACAAAGTTAGACTGATCTTCAGCAAGTCAATCATCTCTCTGCCTTGGTTCCATTTATAAGTTAAGGATTGGACTGGGTGATCTCTAAGGCTATGTGATTCTGGTGGGGAGTATATTGATTTCAGTTGGATTGAAGAAGGAAGACCATATTTTTGAGTCTCTTATTTCAGTGTTTTTCCTGTCGTAGGTCAATGTCTAGTCTGGGTCCAGTGTTCCTCCCCAAACTGTGAGAAATGGAGGCAGCTTCGTGGGAACATTGACCCCTCAGTTCTTCCAGATACTTGGTCCTGTGACCAGAATACAGGTAGAATGGAGTGGAAATTTTGGGGGGTAGTTTTATTGTTCCACCCTTTCTTTCCCTGCACATGTCCTTTAAATTAATTATGTTGTAGGTATAGTTTCAATTCCAGGGGTCCTTGCAGCGTATGGGAGAAAAGGATCTTCCTGTCATATGAAGTTGAATTTGGCATAATGGGCTAGAAGAAGACAACTTGGGCTAGAAGAAGACAACTTGAAGAGTTATATTATGGGGAGGGTCATGGAATCTAAACGTATGTTCTGAGCAAATTCCATCTTTTGCAACATTGGTCTACCCCTGTCAGTCCTGATTATGTTATTGGTAATGGGTTGGTGGATAGGAAGGAGTTTTGGATATATGGGGAAAAGCAGGTGAGAGATTCAGTGGCTTAGAATTCTAGAACATTTGAAACTACTTCAAAGAGATTATGATGTCCTAGTTCAGCCCAGTTATTTTATAGATGGGAAAACAGAGTCTCACGGAAATTGTCATCATGATGTTACATAGATGGAAGCAGGGTCGGACAGTGTGGGATACGGGAGAAGTCTGGAATCTCTTTCTTTATAAGGAGGCAGCACTCTTACTTCTGGTGTGTTCTCCATGGGTCTTTGTTCTTCCTCCATCCCTGTCTCCCAGGTGCTCTTTTGGTCCCACCTGCTGCCTATATCAATTTCTTCTTGTCCTGTCTCCTGCCGTCATCCATGTTGTTTCCTTCCCTTCATTCCTTCTCTCTTTTTTTGGCAGACTCGGAGTATAATCGCTGTGATATCCCTGAGGAGACCTGGGTAGGGTGTGAGAGTGAAGTGGCCTATGCCTCCTATATCCCAGGATCCATCATCTGGGCCAAGCAATATGGTTACCCCTGGTAGGGCACTATGGCATACCCAGAGCATCCTTCATGAACTTGGGAGTGGTAGATTCAAGTAGAGAGGGAAGAAAATGGAAAGCATTTACAATGGAAATGGTACCTGTTTTAGAAAGAGCATGGGATAGGGGAAAAGATAAAGTACCAAGCGTAGAGGCTTTGAAAGAGCATATTTTCTAGAGTTTCACAGTGAAGGTGATATCTCCCTGGAAAAAAGGATCTGATAGTTCTGCCATGAGTGGGTAGAAAGAGGAGGGTAGCTCTACAGCATTTTTTAAAACACTGAGATATTAGGGACAAAGTAAAGAGAACTTTGGAGATGTCCCTAGTCAGAAGACTTTGTTCTCAGAGTTGCTGGAAGGCCTAAGGATAAGATACTTTTACAAGAAAGATGCTAAGCTTCTTTGTACATTGATGGAAGTCATTCAGTCATTCGGTAGTGAACACTGGGAGGGATTGACAGGCGGTTCTATCTTTGGGATCCTTTGTTTACAAAACATTGCCCCTTTCTGTACATGTATATTGATGAGTTTGTGTTCTGTTCATCTAATCCCTTCTCTTCTGTCTCCTGCACCCATCTTTCTTCTCCAGGTGGCCAGGCATGGTAGAATGTGATCCTGACCTGGGGGAATATTTTCTTTTTGCTTCTCATCTTGATTCCCTGCCGGTGAGTTTTCCTGATTCAAATAGGTGGTCAGGCTAAAGTAATGACCAAATTCATTATTCTAACAAATGTACAGAGTTAGAAATATAGTCATAGCCAGTCGACATGAGCAGAATGATAGAGTGACAAACAGAAATACTCACATGTAGAAATAATCTTTTATCTAATTAAATATGTGTTAGGGCATTTTTTGTTTTCATAAATATGCTTTGGTTAGGATTCCTGAGATCAGCATGGAAGAACAACTAATTAGGTAGGTCAGGTGGGTCAGATTTAAGGGAGCAGATGAGGCCCAGCACCTCCTTCTTGTGACTCCTCAGTTCTTCCCCTGCCTTTTCTGGCTAGAGGGCCAAAGCAAGGAGAAAGACAAGAGACCATAGCATAACCATTTTTTAAAAAATATTTTATTTATTTAATTTTAGAGACAGAGGGGAAGGGAGGGAGAAAGACAGGGAGAGAAACATCAATGTGTGGTTGCCTTTCATGCGCCCCTACTGGGGGACCCAGCCCGCAATCCAGGCGTGTGCCCTGATTGGGAATTGGACCAGTGACCCTTTGGTTCTCAGGACAGCACTCAATCCACTGAGCCACACCAACCAGGGTTGTAACCATTTTTTATTTCAGTCTAAGTACCATGTGACATTTTTTGGAGAAACAGTCTCTCGTGCTTGGATCCCAGTCAACATGCTAAAGAACTTCCAGGAGCTGTCTCTGGAGCTAACTGGAGTGGTGAGCAATCTTGGGGGTCAATTGTAATACAGGGAACTTGAAAACTAAATATTCCCCTTATTAAACCTGATTTTCTCTCAGGGAGAGCTGTGTCAGGAGAAAGTCCCATGTCTGACCAAGTATGCAAGGGTGAAGTTATTCATGAGGGACTGTTTTTTTCTACCAGAATTGCAACATGATAATGATTTTTCTTAGTGTTCTTCCCTGCCTTCAGACAGGAGAGTTTCTGGAAGACTCTGGTTTCCTACAGTTCAGCCAAAGCAGGTGTGGCAGAAACGAGGGCACAGAATAATTCAGGGTTCTAAGTCTAGACACTTGACATTTTGAGCTAGATAATTACTTGTTGTGGAGGACTGTCCTGTGCAGTGTAGGATGTTTAGCAGCATTCCTGGGCTCTGCTGACATCTTAACCAGTAGCAACTCCCAGTTTGTGACAACCACAAAGTTGTCTCTATATGTTGCCAAATGTCTCCTGGGTGGCAAAACCTCCTCTGGCTGAGAATCACTGAATTAACTAAATAATAGTTCCTCTCTATAACCACTTTGGGTTTGACCAGCCTTACAAATGAGCAGAGGTCCAGCAGCTCGGGGGCCTCAGAAAATCAGGCAGTGAGTATTAAGCAGCTAGATCTAAAGAAACTTGTGAGAAGCTTGAAATTGTAATCATCTGAACTCCTTTAATCTTGCCTTTTCAAATTTCCATGGAATTTACTTTGGAGAGTACACCAAATTGTTGATTGAAAATATTGCTAAGAATTGGAGAAGGGTCTTTGTTGTAGGCTAAGGGGAATTGCATCCCTGAACCCAAGAGATTAATAAAAGTATCATATCAATATCAGGAACCAAAAGGAAATGCAGTTGAAGTTAATGTCTGGTGAAAAGCAGTATGGTGGGGTCACTTCTCTAACATGTATCATGACTCTAATCTTCCGTTTCAGAAAAAGTGCAGGAACAAGGACTATAGCCAGAAACTGCGGGCAGCCATGATAATGGCTCAAGAGGCAGAACAGATCAGTATTCAGGTGGGAGAGTGTTTAGACCACATATTTGCTCCTCATTGGGACTTGAGATCCAAAGCAAACCATACATTCTTTACTGCAGAAATCCAGTTTGTTCTTCCCCATTACACAGTCTTAGTTTTAGAACTATGTAGTCTTTTTTTTACCAAGCCAAATTCCCTTGATTGCTTAACTCATCCCTTCTTTTCCCTGCCATTGAACATGAGATCTTCTCTCAGCCCAGACATAGTTTGTGGTAGGAGGCATCCTCCATTTCTGCTTTAACTTCAAGCCTCAGATGTATGTACTCTAACTTCTCTTATATGCAGAGTCAGTTTTTACCCTCACATTCTGCGTTTATGAGTGGGGTGAAGTCTGATAAATAGTGAATTTCCCCTTCCCAGTTATTTACTGAATTATAAATGGTGAAAGTGAAGATATATTACATAATTATATATTATTTTATATAATACTATAATATAATAGTTAATCTCCACAAAAATCTAGATAAATCTACTGTGAGATTTCAAGTGAAAATGGTATGCAATATGAATATACATTCCATAACTAAATCTTGAAATCAGAGGGCAACAGTAGTTACTGGGAGAGTAGTAGATGATGCTTTTGTTTTTTGGTTCCCTCAGGAGCGGGTTACACTGTTTGGTTTCTGGAGCAGATACAATGGATCTGACCATAGTAGGGAAGGAAAAGGTAGGATATGTAGGAGGATGAGGACTAAAGAGGAGAGGAGGAATTCCTTCATTAGGCCAGCAACTGAAACTTTTCTATATTTTATATGTAATGTCATTTAGTTCTTGATTTTATAATAGTAGGCTTTCCATGAATACTATTGACCCATTGTCAGGGATAGATAGATGGATGGATGAGTGGAGGAAAAAAGGGGACGGAGAGGAAGGGTGCACATTGAATAGTGATAGGACTTAGAAAAGGGTTGAACCATGATAATCTAGGGTCATGTTTTTCTTTTTTTTTAAGATTTTATTTATTTATTTTTTAGAGAGAGGGGAAAGGAGGGAGAAAGAGAAGGAGAGGAACATCAATGTGTGGTTGCTCCTTGCATCCCCCCAGTTGGGGACCTGACCTGCAGCCAAGGCATGTGCCCTGACTGGGAGTCGAACCAGTGACCTTTTGGTTTGCAGGCCTGCGCTCAATCCACTGAGCTATACCAGCCAGGGCCTAGGGTCATATTTTACAGAGAAAATACTACTTGGACATGAAAGGTGGGGTTAGAAGACTAATTCTCTGGGATCAGCTCTATTAACTAACTCATCACCTATTTTGTTGAATAAATGATTTAGCTTTTCCTTCCTATTCCTGTTCTAGACTTAACGCTCTTTGGGGCTAAAGGCCCAGATTCCTCCTTGGAGAAAGAGGAAGACTCAGAGGAGGAGGAGGAGGATGAAGAAAAAAAAGTAAGCTTGATCTTTAGGACTCCCTTTAGAATATTCCTACAGGGCATCTGGTTGGCATGGGCTTATTTACTAAAGAACTGTCCTGACTGGTCTTATCTCATAGAGGTCTTAAGTAAAGGAGACTCTCCTCTATCCTTGGTTATTCTAATATATCATACCTCTAGGAACTTATTTCTTTTAAAAAATTTATATTGATTGATTGACTTGAGAGAGAGAAACATCGATTTGTTGTTCCACTTATTTATGCATTCATTGGCTAATTCTTATATGTTTCCTGACCAGGGATCAAACCTGTAGTTCTGGTGTATTGGGATAACTCTCTAACCAACTGAGCTTCCTGGCCAGAGCTAGAAACTTATTTCTTGATTACCATCTCAATTCCTACTGTAGTTCTTTGGTTATTACTAGAGCAATTTCAGAGAATACCAGGTTGCTTCTCTTTACTCTCCCTTCCTACTATGTGGACACTTAGGATATTCATTCACTTGTTTCCTTAGTGTCTTCTCAGACACATGAAATATAGATTTGCTTTTCATATTTAAAGAGATTTTTAAAGTGGTGCTAGGGTCACAGCAAAACTGAGAGGAAGGTACAGAAAATTTCCATATACCCGCTTCCCCAAACATACATAGCCTCCCCTATTATCAACATTCCCCACCAGAGTGGTGCATTTGCTATAATCAATGAACCTACATTGACACATCATAATTACCCAAAGTCCATAATTTACATTATGATTCACTCTTGGTGTTGCACATTCTATAGGTTCAGACAAATGTATCAATGACATGTATCCTTAGAGTATCATACAGAGTATTTTCACTGCCCTAAGAATCCTGTGTTCTCCAGCTATTCATCTCTCTCCCTGATACCCCTCAACCTCTGACAACCACTGATCTTTTTATTGTCTTCATAGTTTTGCCTTCTCTAGAATGTCATATAGTTGGAATCATGTAGTATGTAGCCTTTTCAGACTGCCTTTCACTTAGAATAATGCATTTAAGTTTCTTCCATTTCTTTGCATGGCTTGATAGTTCATTTTTCTTTTCTTTTCTGAATAATGTTCCATTTTTGGATGTACCACAGTTTATCCATTCACCTACTAAAGGATATTTTGGTTGCTTCCAAGTTTGAGCAATTATGAATAAAGTTGGTATAAACATCCATGTATATGGTAAATTTTCAACTCCTTTGGGTGAATACCAGGGAGCTTGATTGCTGGATCATATGGTGAGAGTATATTTAGTTTTGTAAGAAAACACCAAAGTGTCTTCCAAAAAAGCTGATGTATTTTTGCATTCCCACCAGCAGCAAATGAGAGTTCCTGTTTCTTCACATCCTTGCTAGCATTTGAGGTTGTGTTTTGGATTTTGGGCATTGTAATAGATGTGTAGTACTATCTAATTGTTTTAATTTGCATTTACCTGATGACATATGTTTAATATCTTTTCATATGCTTATTTGCTATCTGTATATCTTCATTAGTAAGGTTTCCATTAAAGTGTTTGGTCCATTTTTTAATTGGGTTGTTTATTTTCTTATTGTTGTGTTTTATGGGTTCTTTATATTTTAGGTAACAGTCCTTTATCAGATGTAACTTTTGCAAATTTTTTTTTCTCAGTCTGTGGCTCATCTTCTTATCATTTCTATAGCATCCCACTCTTTTAAAAACACAATTAGGTGAATTTATTTCTATTTTCTTATTTTTCTGTCTCATCCTTAGGACCCAACTTTGCCTAGTCCCAAGCCAGCCAAAACTCAGACAAAAAAACCCAAGGCAAGAGGTAAGCAAGCCAGCTGGAAATGGGATATGTACTACAGTTAAGGCAGGGCAGAAAGAGAGAGGGTAAGGGGTCTGCAGGTAGCTGGGAACTTACTGACTGTCTCAGCTCCAGAACCTGAGAAAACAGGCAGGACTCATGAGTGTCATTGGAGAAGATGTAGCATCCTGTATGTTGAATTATAAATTCTTAGGAATGACTGTTTTAAATTCTTAGCCAAGAAGGATGACTTCTTGGAGAAGGCAGGCTATGAGGAGAACCATAAAAAGAAGATGATGGAAGTAGAGGAGAGAAAGGGGAAATATTTGGGAGAAAAAGAAACTGAGAGAATTTACTAGATTAAGATTAGCAGAAGATGCAGGGCAGACACTTAAATGTGGGAACTTGACCCTTGACAAGCTGTTATTTAAAGAGAAGTAAACAGACTTCTGGCCAAGATGGAGGCATAGGTAGATACACTGTGCTTTCGTGCACAAACAAAAGAAGGACAACAACAAATTTAAAAACAAAACAAAAAAACCCCAGAACTGACAAAATTGAACTGTATGGAAGTCCGACAACCAAGGAGTTAAAGAAGAAACGTTCATCTAGACCGGTAGGAGGGGTGGAGACAGGCAGTTGGGAGGAGAGGACTCACGGCAAGGCAGTGGCTGGAGGACCAGGGCAGGCAAGGCAGGCTGGCAGACAGGGTGTTCCCACATTTGTGTGCAGATAAACCAGGTGGCACAAACTGGGGAGCGAGACAGAATGTGCAACCCCGAGTTCCAACCCAGGGAAATAAAGCCTCAAACCTCTGATTGAAAATACCTGTGGGAGTTGAGCTGGCAGGATAAACTCCTCATCTCACAGAAAAGTTTATTGGAGAGGCCCACAGGGTCCTAGAACCTACACAAACCCACCCACCTGGAAATCAGCACCAGAAGGGCCCAATTTGATTGTGGGTAGCAAGGGAAGTGACTGAAAACCAGCAGAGAGCGGAGCAAGTGCCATTGTTCCCTCTTGGACCCCACCCCCACATACAGCATCACAACGCAGCAATGTGGGTGCCCCACCTTGGTGAACACCTAAGGTGTGAACACCCTTACTAAATGGCCCAAATGAAAGAACAGATCAAAGCTCCAGAAAAAATATAACTAAGCAACAAAGAGATAGCCCACCTATCAGGTGCATATTTCAAAACACTGGTAATCAGGATGCCCACAGAATTGCTTGAATATGGTTGCAAATTAGAGGGAAAAATGAAGGCTATGCCACATGAAATAAAGGAAAATAAAAGGAACCAACAATGACAGAAAGGAAACCAGGACTCAAATCAACGGTGTGGACAGGCAGGAAGAAAGAAACATTCAACTAGAAGGAAGAAACAAGAATTCAAAAAAATGAGAGGCTTAGGAACCTCCAGGACATCTTTAAACATTCCAACATCCAAATCATAGGGGTGCCAGAAGGAAAAGAGGAAGAGCAAGAAATTGAAAACTTATTTGAACAGATAATGAAGGAAAACTTCCCCAATCTGGCAAAGGAAATATACTTCTAGGACATCGAGGAAACTTAGAGAGTCCCAAAGAAATTGGACCCAAGGAGGAACACATCAAGGTACATCATAATTACATTACCCAAGATAAAGAGAGAATCTTAAAAGCAGCAAGAGAAAAGGAGACAGTTACCCACAAAGGAGTTCCCACAAGACTGACAGTTCCCATAAGACTGTCAGCTGATTTTTCAAAAGAAACCTTGCAGGCAAGAAGGGGCTGGAAATAAGTATTTGAAGTCGTGAAAGGCAAGGACTTACATCCAAGATTACTCTATCCAGCAAAACTTTCATTTAGAATGGAAGGGCAGATAAAGTGCTTCCCAGATAAGGTCAAGTTAAAGGAGTTCATCATCACCAAGCCCTTATTATGTGAAACGTTAAAGGGACTTATCTAAGAAAAAGAAGATAAAAAATACGAACAGTAAGATGACAATGAACTCAGTTATTAACAACTGAACCAAAAATAAGAACAAACTAAGCAAATAACTATAACAGGAACAGAATCACAGAAATGTAGGTCACATGGAGGGTTATCTGCAGGGGAGTGGGAGGAGGAGAGAAGGGGAAAAGGTACAGAGAATAAGTACCATAAATGGTGGATAGGAAATAGGGGGAGGTTAAGAATAGGAGAGGAAATGTAGAAGCCAAAGAACTTATATGTGTGACCCATGGACATGATCTAAAGCGGGGGAATGCGGGTGGGAGGGGGTATGCAGGCTGGAGGGGAGTGAAGGGGGGAAAATGGGACAACTGTAATAGCATAATTAATAAAATATATTTTAAAAAGATGATCAAATGGCAACAAATTCATTCTATCAACAACTGAACCCAAAAGCAAAAAAAAAAAGAGAAGTAAACAAATGTTCTTCATGGATGGGGGTTGGGGTGATGCAGGCACAGCAGATGGACGAGATGGGGCTCAGCAAAGGAAGCTGATGAATAGATCTTTGGGAAATGAACCTGCAGCTATCCCTGTACTCATAAGGGGAAGGAAAGAAGTACACAGGAATTCAGATCCTGATGAGCCAGGTAAGGCTCTTCTTGGAAAAAAGTTTGGGGAAATAGGCTTCATGTCTGCATCTCTCCTCCTGAATAATTTTAAAACAATTCTACAGAATTTCATTATTTATTTTTTAACATAATAAAATTTATTTTTTTTTAATTTTAATTGTTCAACTACAGTTTTCTGCCATATTTTCATTACTTTAAAAAGAACAAAAATTAGGTCAAAAGGGCATCTCTCAGACTGTAGAATGCAGCACACACTATAGGAACATAATGGTAGCGGATTTGACTGAGAACCGTAAGGAGGCAGGAACTAACATTTATTGATTATTGGCCATGCACTGGCTAGATAGATATGTCCATGCCAGTTCCCTTTAATTTTTTCAATATCTCTGTCAACGGATATTTGCCATTTGGACAATAAGGCTTTAGACTGAAGCTCAAAGAGTTTACAATTTACTCAGGACTCGTGTCTAGCATGTGGTTAATCCATGGCTTGAATCCAAGTCTTTCTGACTACAAAGCCCATTTATTTTTCTATTGACAAAAGTAATATTTTCCAGAGATTTTTTTGGGAATAGAAATATAGAAGTTTGATTTGTAAAAGGTAAGGACAGGTGACTAAATAAGACTCTCAGTTTTGTCACTTTTTCATTTAGGTCCTAAGAAAAAATTTAAAGCTCCCCAAAGCAAGGTGTCAGCAACCAGCTTGTCTGAAGGAAAAAGAGTTAGAATGGTGTCAAAGGGCCTGATCCTACCATCCCATCACGGGGCCTGTCCTTCCATGGGGAAAGAAGAGCCTGGATCTCAGGAACTACAGGAGGCTGGAAGCTTCCCCTCTGACGATGAAACCTCCAGTGGCCTGGACCTTGAGCAACTCATGGAAGATGTTGGAAAAAATGCAGAGCAGAGGGTGGAGCTGCAGCACAGAGATGACACAGAGGAGTTTGCCTTCTTTGAGGAGTAGTTCTGTGTGTTTGTGTTTTATCACCTCTTCCCTGGGAGAGGAAGGAGAGCCTTTCAGAGGGCCCCAGAGAATTGTTGAGATTGGTCATTAACTACAAGATTAATAATTGGCTAAGGTCAGAGTTGTATGGTTTATGTGTTAATAAAATAGGTTACTGGTTTAATTGGTTTGGTTTGTCTCTAATAACATGGCTTCAGCTGGCTTCTCTCCCTCCTCCTTCATGTCACTGTGGCACATCATTGTTGCTGGCAGGAGAACTGCACAGTATAGGAATCTGGGAAGGCAAAGACACCTGAGTCCCTAGAGAGGGACATAGAGAAGGGCAGGTCTGGGTTCACATCTGGCTCATCATTTGCTAGCTGTGTGGCTTTAGGAAAAGCACTGTAACCATTCTGGTTCTTTGTTTATGTCTCAAATGAGCACATTAAATAACATATAGGGTTGTTGATGTTTAAATCAGGTGGTGCATAAGAAAATACATGCCAGTTATTTTTGTAAGGAAAGTAGAATAGTTAGATTGGGGGCAGACCTTGGGTTCTGAGCTGCCTTCCAGTTTTGGGAGACTTACTATATTGTTTCCAGGCCTGAGGCAATCACTGAACTAGAGGAGGGATCTTGCGTGTGTGCTGTCTATTATAGTTCATTTTTGGAGAGAAGGACAGAAGTTGAAGGTGACATCATTTTTCTCCTTAAATGCATTTAGATAAATCCTACAGGTTCTTTTATTTTTGTGGGCAAGAAGTTGAAGAGGGAACTGGAGCAGATGGCTGTTTCTCTCAGGTCCTTGGTGGCCTTTGACCCCTGTTGACTTCTGAGTCATCTGTAACTGGCTTGGACTCTCATGGGAAGTGGTGATCCCTGTGAGCAGCTTACTCTAAGGAGGTCATCATTCAGTCCCACTCCTTAGGTCTTCAGCATAGCGTATAGGGTCTCTTCCTGGGGGTTGTTGTGAAGAACGTGGTGGGGAGGTGCTGATGGCGAGGTCGAGTTGATGAGGACGAGGGAGGCGTAGAGGGTGCCATCAACCTGGGTGAGAACAGAAAGAGAAGGGGCTGGAAGTTGAGGGGAGCTGACCCTGTCTGAGAGCAGTGATCCCACACCTAAGAGCCCTGCTAATATCACAGTCCCTCTATATTTCCACCCTACCTTCTCCAAGCTTCCTTTTAATTCTTTCGGACTCTAGTCTAAGCTGCTTACCTTTGGGTCCAGTTTGGGGTCTTCATGTTGTCCTAGGAAAAAAATCAAGATGTGCCAGGGTCAGATGGCATGGCAGCCAGGGCAGAGAAGTGGGTAAAGGGCTCAGCAGTGAGGTCATCTGCCAGTTGAGGACCAGGGTCACGTGGGAGGGATGGGTGAGGCCAGGGAAAGAGGAAAAGGCTGAGGGGCATGAGTGTGAGGAGAATGAGTGTGGGGAAGAAGGAAGGGCCAAGGTGGAGAGTGGGCAGTGATGGTAGAACTGACCTGTATTCCCAGTGTTCTCATACTTCTCCTCAGTGTTATAGAAGGATCCCCTGCATGGGAAGGAGAGGGTGGGAAATGTCTCAGAGGCTGAAGATAAGAGAGTTAAAGACTGCATCTGGCTGGTTTTCTTGTGGGAGGTTCTGCGACCTGCTTGGACATACTTGGAGGGTGTAGGCAATGGTTTGAGGCTCTCAGAAGAAGGCTGCCTGGAAGAGCACTGAAAGGCAATTTGTGGTGCAGCCCAGGAGAGGTCCCTGAGTGCCAACAGGAAGAGGATTGTTCTAGGGAAGCCTCTTTTGTAGGAAGGGGGCACAGGAGGAAAAATTGGAAGGGTAAGTTTCCGTCCCCTCTGCTAACCCTGCCTTGGTTAAGACTGGAGAAGGAAAACCAGGAGGCTCTTGTCATGGCCTCTGGGTGGGTGCTTAGGCCTTGGTCCCCAGGAGGAGACGCCATCCTGGGAGGGGACCTGAGAAAGGCAGCTGGCAAAAGGTCAGGCAGAGAAAGGAGAGAGGGGGACAGACTTAGGGAAGGGAGAATGTGGAAATGGGAAGAAGGCTGGAGAAAAGGAAACTGGTGGGAGGATGAGGAGGACAGGAAAGGCACAGAGAGGAAGCCAGCTGGGAGCTCAGTGGGGAACGTGCTCTGAGAAAACGCAGATGGTAGAGGTGATGGAGGCCACGATTCCTTCGGGCACCTCAGCAGGGAAAAGACAGACTGGGCAATGAGCAAGAAGTGTGGAACAGGTAAATGCATTTGGGAAGGATGATGTTCAAGGTGGAAAGAAAATAGGATGAAGAGAAGGAAAAGGCAAAAATTCCCATGAAAGGAGGAGAAAAGCAGATACTAGAGAAATGGAAAAGGGAGACATTCTGGGAAAGAATCAGAGAAACTGCTGGAACACTTAGGTCCACTGTTCTTGATTTTTATTTTTTGTTTGTGCTTAGGAGCTGGAGCCTCCAGAAATAAAGAGCCCAGCCTGTTAGGGATGTATGAGGATGTTTGTAGGAAAGTCATGGATGAGAGCAGCTGTGAAAGGGTCTCTCTCATCGTTCTCATAACTACACCTCTTGTTTCCCAAACCAGTGCCCTCCACTTAGAGGACAAGTACTTACGTGTCTGGGGCTCTCGCTTTAGTCTGCAGAGCTGTAGAGGAATCAATAGCATGTCAGTGCGCCATCCATGAAGAGCATCTCTCCTCCTGTCTTTTCTGCTCTGTCCTACTCTGACACCATCCTTGGATAAACCAGGGCAGCAGAGCAGCTCTGCCCATGTGAAAAGGGTCTGGGACTCAGAGCAAGCACCCAGCTGGCACCCTAAAGCCACCCACACCTGTCTTGCTATTGTCCTCAACACCAAATCAGGAAAGCTCTCTGCTCCCCTTGTCCCCTTCACCCTGACCAGTCTCCCTGGTTTTCTGTTTCCTTCCCCTTTCCTTGACCTCTCTGCAATCCCCCAACCTGCTCCCTCCACTGCTGAGCCCTGGCCACCCACTTCTCACTACCCCCTCTTGTCATAGGCCCCATCGCTCCCTCCTGCCCTGACAAACGAGACAGCTTCTTGTCTTTCCTTCTGAGTGGTTGCTCTTTCTCTCTCCCACCTCGTGAACCTCATGGCTGGAATCTGTGTTTGCACTGCAGCCTGTTCCTCTTTTCCACTGAGGACTCTATTACCTACCCCCCTGCCCCACAAACACCCTATCCCCCCTCCACATCCTCATCTCTCTACAGCATTTCCCAGGCATATGGTCCCTGGTTCACACACATACTCTCCACCACCCACCACCCTCCTGGGAGGTGTCATCATCCACAGGGACAGTCATCTAACATACTGGACTCACTCGTCCCCCACAACTCCAATGACCTCCACCTCACTCAGCCATACCCTGGACTTTTGTTTTTTTAATCACTGAGAATGAGAACTCTAAAATTACATGCCAGTATCATTTTTATACTACAACGTTCTTTCCTTCCAGCTCTCTTTTGTCACCTTCCCCTTACACCCATGCTTTGACCTCCCTGAGCTCTTGTCCCCTGACAATGCACTTTCTTTCAGGTTTCCTAGAATGTCTGCGAGGCCTTCATTCTCCGTTTGGACCTTTTCACCAGCTCCTTGACCTCCTGAGTTCCCTTGTCCTGCCACACTGAGCTGGCAAATCTCCAATCCTACATGTGTCTATGGCATGGCATGCTATTTGCTTATCCAGTATCCACTCACCTCTTCTTTCTCAGTTACAGAACCTAGATTTTTTTTGGAGTGGTCGTGTGCTCCCCTACAGATAGATGTGGGACACATGTCTAAACTCTGGCCAATAAGATATAAGGGGACATGTCGGTAGGACCTCCAGGAAAGCTCCTGGACTTTAGTACATTTTCTCTTCTCCAACCCTCACCCTTACTCTCTGGAGGACAGATAATCAGATAATTGGGTCATAGCCTTTTTGTCCTTTCCTCCTTCCTCCTGTTTCCTGCTTGGATTCAGAAATAATGGCTGGGATCTTAGAAGCCACCTTGGACCATGAGGAAAAAACCTTCAGGACAGGGAGGAGAAAGGTGGGAGCCTAAGTACCTATAGACAGTGGGTTCTGCAATCTACCTCCAGATCCTTTTATATGATGGGGAAAAAAAATCCTCTGTCTTATTTAAACCACTGTTACTCGTGGTCTCTGGTGCTGACAGGTGAACACAAGCCCTAACCAATAAGTCCTAAAGGTTTCTAAACTGCATGGTTAAATACTGCTGAGGAAAAACACAATCATGTGCAATGATGGTTTTACAGATTTATGGCTTCTTTTCTGAGTCGAATCTGTTAAGTACAATTTTTCATTTCCTTGGTGACTACATCACATTTTCTCTTCATATCTGATCCTTATCCTTACTTTTAGAAGAAAACTGGTGTTTTCTTTGTAGAATATTAAAAAAATCATTTTAAAAAAGATTTTATTTATTCATGTTTTATAGAGAGGGGAAGAGAAGGAGAGAGGCAGAGAAACATCAATGTGTGGTTTCCTCTTGGGCACCCCATACTGGGGACCTGGCCCACAACCCAGGCATGTGCCCTGAGTGGGAATCAAACTGGTGTCCCTTTGGTTCTCAGCCTGCACTCAATCCACTGAGCCACACCAGCCAGGGCAACAATCTCAATTTTTATGAAGTTGAATTTGTCAATATTTTTATTCATTGCTTTTCAGTTTTATGTCATACTTCTTTGGGAGGTTATCTCCATACAACAAACAGTTCCAGCACTATATATTGAATTACACATCTTTATTAATTAGAAATTTTACCTTTTAATTTACTAAATTCCTTCGTATATTTGGGTCTATTTTTTAAAGATTTTATTTATTTATCTTCAGAGAGAGGGGAAGGGAGGGAGAAAGAGAAGGAAACATCAATGTATGGTTGCTTCTTGTGCACCCCCTAATGGGGACCTGGCCTGCAAACCAGGCATGTGCCCTTACTGGGAATCGAACAGACAACTCTTTGATTCACAGGCTGGCACTCAATCCACTGAGCCACACTAGCCAGGGCTACTTGGGTCTATTTTTATCCTACCTATATTAGAGTTTTTTCTTTTCTTCCATCACTTTATCTGTTATCTGTTTATCTATTATATGCTAGTGTTGCATCACTTTAATTATTATAGCTTAAAAATTATATGTTAATTTTCATCTACTGTTTACTTTGTGCCAACATCTATTCTAAATGCATTATGTTTAATTGTCATGACAACTCCCAGGATAATTACTGTTATTACCTCTATTTTACTGATGAGTAAGTTGAGGCACAGAGTAATAGTACCACCAGAGCTGACCCAGCCATGATTTGATGGCAGGCAGTCAGAGTCTATGCTCTTCACCTTTGTGCTTTAGTATCTAATAGGGAAAACCTTGTAGCAAATCTTTAAAAGTAATTTCAAATCAATTTTGATGCTGTTTGGGCATAAATAATTGATGCCTCTAACCTTGTGCTTTCTTTGAGCTGTTAACACAGACATCCAAATTTCTGATGGACGTTTCTACTCAGATTCCACACAGGTATCTCAGACATAACATATCCCAATCTGGAGGAAACATCTCCCCCCGCCCCAAAATGTGGCCTTTGACCTCTTATGTTCCCTAATTCACTTGGTTTCATTACAGCCTTGTTCACCCAAGTTGTAAACATGGGACTTCTTCCTGCTCCTCGCCCCTACATCAATCCAATCACCAAGTCTTACTAATTCCCTCTTAACCTTTTCCAGAATCTGTCTCTCTCTATAGATCTACGTATCTGCAAAGCAAAGTGAGGATGCCTCTTGACTGCTTCATGTCCTCTTCTCCCATCTTCTACCTCCTTCATAGCACTGAGCTACTTATAGTTACTAGAATGGTTTCCTTTGCTTGGAGGAACAGAGATCTCTACAACACCCTCACCACTTCTGTGGCTAATTCTTTTTTTTTATTCTTTGAGAATTTTTGACAGTGTTACTTCCTCTGGGAAGTCCTCCCTGATTCCTCTCCTTCCTCCCAACCTACCATAGCTCTTTCCAAGTGAGGCAACCAGCCCATGAGGCACCTTGAGCCCCCTCAGAGTTATGTGAGGGCAGGGCCTCTGTTTTATTTACTTATATCTCCAATTACAAGCCAGGCCTAGAAAAGGAGCACCCCATTAATGCTTGCTGAGCTGAGCCAAGTTCCTGTCCCTTCTGTTCTGTCCTCTCTATGAACCAAATGGCAAGGACTGATGAGAAATGATTAAGTCAAGAAACAAGAACTGAAAAATGATCAGACTTGTGGCAAGAAGTTGGTCTGGAGTACTGGTTTCAAACTTGGTCACTCACAGACCCAACTTGAGACTGTTAACAATGCAGATTCCCAAGCCCAGAGCTCCCCCCAGCAGGGGTCTGCCTTTTTAACAGGCACCTGTGGTCATTCTAATGCAGGTGGGTTCAGAGAAACATCTGGTTGGGAAGCTTGGGGAGAAAGTGGGACCTTTGACAACTTACCTTTCCTTCTCTTCCACCTGAGGCAGGCTATCAGTCCCAAAATGGCAATTATGAGCACAGCACTGGCCACTGCCACCCCAGCTATAGTTTCTGGAGTCAGGCTCCAAGTCCCTGAGCTCTTCTCTTCCCTGGAGACATTGACACCATCTGTGGTGGTGGTGGTGATGGTGCTGGTGGGCCCCTCTGTGGGTTTCTCGGTGGCTGAGAAGACATGAGAAATAAGGAAATTGTCCCTTGGAGGACTGGAGGTATCTGAGTGAAACTGTCACATCCTGCTCCCTTGTTTGGGGAATATTGGGCATTGGGAGCAACCCTCTGAAGCTCTCACACCGGGAGGGGACTAACAAGGTGAATGCTGAAGGCTTAGAATACACATCACTCAGTTTACATCTTGACTCTACCACCGATCAGTGCTGTGACCTCAGAACCTACTGCATCACCTACAAATAGAGATAACTGATCACAGGATTAAAAATATATTGTGGCAAAAGCCACATAACATAAAATTTGCCACTTCAACCATTCACATTGTTGTGCAACCATCACCACCTCCAGAACTTTTTCATCTTCCCAAACCGAAATGCTCTCCCCATTAAACAACTCCCCATTACCCTCACACCAGCCCTGGGAATCCCCCTATTCTGCTTCCTGTCTCCATGAATTTGGCTGCTCTAGATACTTCATATGCTTGGGATCAAATAATATTCATCCTTTTATAAGATAGTCTTAATAAGTGAGGAAACATCTGTAAAGCACTTAGTATATATTTGAAATATGTTTTTAAAATTAATATATGTTGATGACCTTTAGTTTCTACAGATTGTACTTTTTAGATGTTTAATATACCATTAAAAATAACATAATACTAAGCCACAAAAAAATTCTAATTCTAGTAAAATCTTTAGGTTACCATGGGCCAAATTCTCTGTCCACTCTTATTAGAAATTAGTAATAAAAGGGTAAATATCATCTCTCAACTAAGATAAACTATTTTAAATTCCTAGCAAAGAAATATACAGGGTCCAGCACAAATAATGCCCCTTTTTATTACAAAATCTTTTACTACAATATCACAAGCATGTAGTTCTGTAACATAATACCACACTCAAGCACACCATGTGACATTTTAGGTGAAATGTTCAAAGTAGTGTCCATCTTGAGAGAGACATTCACGTACCCTCCCAACCACACTCAAGCAAGCCTTGCTTCTGCCGGACCCTGTATATAATAACATGCTATTTAGAAAACAAAAACCAGAGCACCTGACACCTGTATAATTTTGTTAACTAATGTCCCCCAATAAATTCAATAAAAAGGTAAAAATAAATTCTAAAAAAGGCAGAGCAATACATATTTAAAAAAAAAACCTCCTGGGATATGACTAAAGCTGCACTCTAATACTAAATTTATAGTGCTAAATGCTTTCACTATTGAAAATGGGAAGAAATTTTTAGATGAATGAAATTTTTAAAGAAAAAATAACCAAAAACAGAGGGGAGTGAGCCTTAAGGAAACACATAGTTTGAAAGTAATGGAAACATATGAGGGAATAAATTTATTAGGAAGCAGAATAGCAAAGGGTACAATAAATCTAGGAAGTGGTTATTCAGGGGAAAAAACAAGAAAACAGACAAGACTCTTGCAAACCCAACAACAAGAGTTTAAGTTGTGAGTGAGTGTATGCTCACTTATAGGTTGATAAATTTTAAAAAAACTCTGAAATCGATGATTTTCAGAAACAATTTTTTTTAAAAGTTGGTTTATAAGTAGTAAAGTTTAATTGATGGGTATACAAAGAAGTGAGAACACTATTAAGGAACTATCTTTCATTAATTCTAAGCTTGGTGGTTTTATGGGAAAACTCTAATAAAAATTTAAGGAACAGATAATTCCTAGACATTAATTTCCAGAACATAGAGTAATATGGAAAACTGCAATTCTAATTTATTACATAAAATGATAACTTTTATGCTACTATCTACTCATAATTTAAAAAATGAGTATTAAAACAAAAGGCTGTTTTTTTAAAACTGGTCTGAGTAGGGGGAAATACCCAGTATTGAAACAATGGGAGTAAAAGTTGACACAACCTTTGGGAATGCATTCAGGAATATCCATCAAAGTAAAATACACATGCATGCTCTCAGACCCAGTGATTTTTGTGCTAGAAATTTGTCTTATGGAAATGCTGGTGCAAATGTTGAAAGGCCTGTGTTTAAGGGTGTTCTTTGCAGCATTGTTGTGATGTGGTAACAACCTGAATGTCTTTAAATAGGAAACTGATTAAATAAATTATGATACATTGCTACAACAGGATAGATGCCATGCAGCTATTTACACTCAATATTATTTTATATTAGTTCCAGGTGTGCAGCACAGTAGTTAGACAATCATATGCTTTACAAAATGTCACCATACATAGTTATTAGATTATTAACTATATTTCCTATGCTGTAATTTACATCCCTGTGATTATTTTGGGACTACTAAATTGTACTTCTTAATCCCATCACTTTTTTCACACAATCCTCCATCCTCCCTTCCATCTGGCAACCATAAATCTGATCTTCATATCTATGAGTCTGGTTCTATTTTGTTTATTATTTTGCTCTATAGATTCCACACATAAGTGAATGCATATTGTATTCATCTTTCTCCGTCTGGCTTATTTTACTTAGCATAATATCCTGTAGGTCCATCCATGTTGTCACAAATGGTCATATTTCATTCTTTTTCATGGCTGAGTATTATTCCATCATATGTACTGGTATTTATGCCACTACTTTTTTATCCATTCATCTATTGATGGACACTTAGGTTGCTTCCATATCTTGGTTATTGTAAATAAGTTTGCAGTGTACATAGGGTGCATTTATTCTTTTGAATTAGTGTATTGGGTTTCTTTGGTTATATACCCAGAAGTGGATATATATATCCACTTCCATTTTTAATTTTTTAGGAACCTCTAAACTGTTTTTCATAGTGGCTGCACCAATCTTTATTCCCACCAACAGTGCATGAGAGTTCCCCTTTCTCCACATCCTTGCCAGCACTTGTTTGTTGATTTATTGATGATAGCCATTCTGACAGGTGTGAGGTGATAGCTCATAATGGTTTTAATTTGCTTTTCTCTGGTAATTATAACTTTGAATATCTTTTCATAGATCTATTGGCTATCTGTATATCCTTTTGGAGAAGGGTTTATTCAGGTCCTCTTCTCATTATTTAATTAGATTATTTTTCCAATGTTGAGTTGTTATGAATTCTTTATAAATTTTGGACCTAAAGTCCTTATCATATATTACTGGCAAATATTTTCTCCTAATCAGTAGGTTGTCCTTTTGTTTTGTTGATAGTTTCCTTTGTTGTGCAATAACTTTTTTAGTTTGATGTAATCCCATTTGTTTATTTTTTGTTTCCCTTTCCTGAGGAGATATATCGGAGAAAATATTGCTAAGAGAAATCTTAGACATTTTACTGCCTATGTTTTCTCCTAGAAGTTTTATGGTTTTGAGTTTTACATCTAAATGTTTTAATCCATTTTGAGCTTATTCTTGCATCTATCTGTCCAGTTTCTCAACACCATTTATTGAAGAGAATGTCTTGACCACATTGTATTTTCTTTCCTCCTCTGTCATATATTAATTGACCATATAGCTATGGGTTGATTTCTGGGGTCTCTATTCTGTTTAATTGGCCTACATGTCTGTTTTTATGCCAGTACCATGCTATTTTGTTTGCCATGATATCAGGTAGTATGGTACCACCAACTTTGTTCTTTCTCAAGATTGCTGTGGCTATTTGGGGGTCTTTTGGGGTTTCATATAAATTTTTGGATTATTAGTTCTAGTTCTGTGAAATATGCCATTGTATTTTGATAGGCAATCATTTTATAAAATATGTATATAAAACCATAATGTTTTTGAGCATGATGTATCACCTTAAACTTACACGGTGATACATATTAATTAGTTCTAACTAAAACTGGAAAAAATAATAAGTTAGCATTCTAAGAGGAACTTGTAAATAATGTTAAAAATATTTGACCCTGACTGCCGGTCAGGTTGGTGGCACAGGTAAATGTGGCACTTGCCTCCTTCCACAACCACATTAAAATCATAACTAAACTACAGAACAACCATTATTCAGAACTGCCTGAAATCTGACCAAATAGAAGTCCTAAAACTAGAGAATTAAGGAAGAAGCCACACTGAGTCTGGTAGGAAGGGCAGAATCTTGGAATGGTCTGGTCCCACACTTATGCGTGGCAGATAAAAATCAGGAAGGATATCTTGGCTGTAGAGTTCCTCCTGAAGAGTGAGGGGTCCCAGTCCCACACCAGGTCCCCCAGTTCAGGGTTCCAGTGCCAGGAAGAGAAGTCCTCATAACTTCTAGATGTAAAAACCAGTGAGGATTGAGGCTGAGGGAGACAGAGGGCTTCTGGAGTCCCAGGCAATTTCTCTGATAGGGATTGCACATGAAATTACTTGGACTCACTCTCTCAGAGCTCCAACACTGGGTCAGTAGCTTGAAAGGCAACATAGACATATGAGGAGGAGCTGAATTGTCTGGCATCAGGACAAGAGCTGGGGGGCAACTTTCCCCCAGGCAGAAGTGCTGACAGAGACCGTTGTTCCTTTTGTGAGCCCTCCCCACACAGACCCAGCAGGTGGGCACCATATATGAGATTCTATCAACCTAGCTCACACTGCTGGCCCTGCCCTGGTGATTCCCTGATGCACTACCCCATCAAACTTTTGGGCTAACCCAAGCTGTTTCCAGTGGCTTTTTTCATACAAATGTCCTGTCTTGGCTCATGCTTCAGATTCTCCTGCAATTTCTCAAACAAGAAGTATCTGGCCTCAGTGTGCCCCATACCTCTTGTACTAGCAGCAGCTGGCCTTGGCCCAGCACTAGCATCAGCCTGACTTGGTTCACAGCTTGGCCTTGCCTAGGAACCTCCAAGCCTAGCACAAGTAGTAGCCATCTGCAGATTGCTCTGTAGCTTGTGCTGGGTGGCCACAGGCAAAACACAAGCAATGGCTAGCCCAAGTGTGCCAGAAGCTAGAAATATAAATGGATAGGACTGAACATGCCAATAGGTAGCAAGATTATTGGGTAGAAAACAAAAAGCACTTCCCTCTCTAATCCCTAGCATAACTGTGGGCTTGAGCAGGAAGACAAGCTGGTCTTTAAGGCAGGAGTCCACCATTCTCTCAGGTTGTGTGGCACCTGAATAAACCTTCTCTTCTTTTGCGCCAGCACCTGCCTCATGAGTTTGATTTTTGTGGTGGCAGGCAGCTGAAACTCTATTTTGTTTGGTTACAGAGGACAGTTCAAAATATTGGTTAAAAGAATGTTCAATGAACTTAGAATTCCAACAGCATAAAAAAAGAACCAGTCAGAAATGAAGAATACACTAACTGAAATGAAGAATAATTGACAGGAAATCAATGGTAGAGTAGATGAAGTTAAAAATCAAATCAGCAATTTGCAATAGAAGGAAATAACAACAACAACAACAACAAAAACCCCACCCAATCAGAATATCAAAAAGAGAAAAAAAATTCAAAAAATTAAGATAGTATAAGGAGTCTTTGGAACAACTTCAGGTGTACCAACATTCACATCATGGGGATGGTGGAAAGAGAGGAGAAAGAAAGCAAGAAATTAAAAACTAATTTTAAAAATGACAGAAATCTTCCTTAATTTGGTGAAGGAAATAGACATACAAGCCCAGGAAGCACAGAGAGTCCCAAACAAGATGAATTCAAAGAGGCCCACAGCAAGACACATCATAATTAAAATGCCAAAAGTTAAAGACAAAGAGAGAATCTTAAAAACAGCAAAAGAAAAACAGTTAGTTACTTACAAGGGAGGTCCCATAAGACTTTCAGCTGATTTCTCAACAGAAACTTTGCAGGCCAGAAGAGATTGGCAAGAAATATTCAAAGTGATGAAAAGCACTTTTTCATCTGTCTGTGGGCCCTCTGTATGTCCTCCTTGGAGAAGTGTCTGTTCAGGTCCTTTGCCCATTTTTTGATTGAATTGTTTGTCTTCCTGGTGTGGCATTGTGTGAGTTCTTTATATATTTTGGAGATCAAACCCTTGTCCAAGATATCATTGGCAAATATGTTTTCCCATACAGTTGGTTCCATTTTCATTTTGTTGACATTTTCTTTAGCCATGTAGAAGCTTTTTAGTTTGATGTAGTCCCATTTGTTTATTCTTTCCTTTATATCCCTTGTCCAAGGGGATGTATCAGTGAAAATATTGCTGCTTTGGATATCTGAAATTTTCCTGCCTATGTTTTCCTCTAGGACTTTTATGGTGTCATGACTTATATTTAAGTTTTTTATCCATTTTAAGTTTAGTTCGGTGTATGATGTAAGTTGGTGGTCATCACTAGCCATTAGAGAGATGCAAATTGGAACCACAATGGGATACCACTTCACGCTGGTCAGAATGGCCATCATTAATAAATCAATAAACAACAAGTGCTGGTGAGGTTGTGGAGAAAAGGGAACCCTGGTACACTGTTGGTGGGAATGCAGACTGGTGCAGCCACTGTGGAAAACAGTATGGAATTCCTCAAAAAACTAAAGATGGAACTGCCTTTCAATCTAGTGATCCCACTGCTGGAATTGTACCCTAAGAATCCTGAATCACCAATTCAAAACAACCAATGCACCCCAGTGTTAATAGCAGCTTTATTTACAATAGTCAAGTGCGGGAAACAGCCTAAGTGCCCATCAGTAGATAAGTGTATCAAAAAGCTATGGTACATTTACATGATGGAATACCATGCAGCATAAAGAAAGAAGGAACTCCTACCCTTTGCAACAGCATGGATGGAACTGGAGAGCATTATGCTAAAGAAAAAAAGCTAGGCAGTGAAAGACAGATACCATATGATCTCACCTATAAGTGAAACCTAATCAACAAAACAAACAAATGAGCAAAATAGAACCTGAGACTTGGAAATAAAGAACAAACTGACAGTAACCATAGGGGGTGGGAGAGGGGAATAGTAGAGCAAAGAAGAGGAAGAGGCAAGCCAAGGAACATGAATAGAGGACTCATGGGCAGAGACAACAGGAGGGCATTGACTGTAGGAGTTGCAGGGATAGGGCAGGGGAGGCCAATGGGGAAAAAAAGCAGGAAAACTGTAACAGAGCAACAACAACAAAAAGTTTTAAAACTCTACAGTATTTAGATGATATCTCTTTAAATTAGTAAAAACATAAAATGTGATTTCATTAAATTGATATTTGTTTCATCATCAAAAACAACAACAAAGCGATGAAAAGAAAGGACCTGCAACCAAGATTACTGGAATCAAAGGACAGATAAAGAACCTCACTAAAGGACTTCATCATCCCAAACCAGTATTATGTAAAATGTTAAAGGACTTTCTTGAAGAAGAAGATGAAAATATGAACAATAAAGTGGAAATAAATATGTATCTATCAAAATTGAATGTATAAAACAAAATAAACGAACAGGCAGAACAGAAACAGACTCACAGATACAGAGATCATTTTGACAGTTGCCAAATGGGAGAAGGGTTGGTAGGATGGGTAAAAAAGGTGAAGGGATTAAAAAGTACAAATTGTTTATTACGGAATAGCCATGGAGATGTAAAATACGGCATAGGGCATACAGTTAATTATATTTTAATAACTATGTATTGTGTTGTATGGGTGTGAGATTTATCAGGATAATCACTTAGTAAGCCATGTAATATCTAATCGCTGAGGTGTACACCTGAAACTAATATAATAATGTATGTCAACTGTAATTGAAAATTTAAAAATGATTAAAAAATGAATTTAAAAAAATTTCCCTGTCAAAAAACAAGCAGTGAAACAGAATGGAGAGATCAGAAAAGCATGCTATCCCACAAAAGAACTTAGAAGCCCAATCTATTAGTAAATGAAGAAAAGAAAAAAAATTCAATAAATCAAAAAATAAGATTGGGACAATTGATTAATTTCTTGGTATAAAGATCAATTTAATTATTTGCCTCCCATAATATACCAAATAAATTCTCACTATATTAAAGAGTTTTATTGTGAAAAGAGACCATACAAAAGTTAGAAGAAATTAAAACATTTTTAAAAATTATATTTTATTGATTATGCTATTACAGTTGTCCCATTTCTCCCCCATCATTCCCCTCTACCCTGCACACCCCCTCCCACCCACATTCCCCCCTTTAGTTCATGTCCATGTGTCATAAGGTCTTTAGTTTCTACATTTCCCACACTATTCTTGCCCTTCCCCTGTCTATTTTCTCTCTACCGTCTGTGCTACTTATTCTCTGTACCTTTCCCCCCTCTCTCCTCCTCCCACTTCCCTGTTGATAACCCTCCATGTGATCTCCATTTCTGTGGTTCTGCTCCTGGTCTAGTTGTTTGCTTAGCTTGCTTTTGTTTTAGGTGTGGTTGTTAATATCTGTGAGTTTGCTGCCTTTTTACTGTCCTATTTTTTATCTTCTTTTTCTTAGATAAGTCCCTTTAACATTTCATATAATAAAGGCTTGGTGATGATGAACTCCTTTAATTTGACCTTGTCTAAGAAGTGCTTTATCTTCTCTTCCAATCTAAATGAAAGCTTCACTGGATAGAGCAATCTTGGATGTAGGTCCTTGACTTTCATGACTTGGAATACTTCTTTCCAGCCCCTTCTTGCCTGTAAGGTCTCTTTTGAGAAATCAGCTGACAGTCTGATGGGAACTCCTTTGTAGGTGACTGTCCCCTTATCCCTTGCTGCTTCTAGAATTCTCTCCTTCATTTTAATCTTGACTAATGTAATTATGATGTGCCTTGGTGTGTTCTTCCATGGGTTCAACTTCTTTGGGACTCTCTGAGCTTCCTGGACTTCCTGGAAGTCTATTTCCTTTGCCAGATTGGGGAAGTTCTCCTTTATTATTTGTTCAAATCAGTTTTCCACTTGTTGCTCTTCTTCTTCCCCTTCTGGTACCCCTAGAATTCGAATGTTGGGATGTTTAAAGATGTCTTGGAGGTTCCTAAGCCTCTCCTCATTTTTTTTGAATTCTTGTTTCTTCCTTCTTTTCTGTTTGGTTGTTTCTTTCTTCCTTCTGGTCCACTCCATTGATTTGAGTCCCAGTTTTTCTCCCATATTTATTGCTTCCCTGTGCGTTTTTCTTCATTTCACTTATTGTAGCCTCCATTTGTTCCTCTAATTTGTGGCCAAAATCAGCCAATTCTGTGAGCTTCCTAACCACCAGAGCTTTGAACTGTGCTTCTGATAGGTTAGCTACCAGTGCTTTGAGCTGTGCATCTGATAGGTTCGCTACCTCTTGGTCTCTTAGATAAATTAGCTCTGGGGCCCCATTTGTTCTCCAGTTTGAGCCATCTTAGGTTTGAGGGGCAGAGTCTTAGGCGTTCACCAGGGTGAGGCAACCCCGTTGCTGGGTTGCGATGTTGGATGTGGGGGCGGGGCCTGAGAGGGAACAATGGCAATCGCTCCACGCTCTTGGATTCCAGTCCCTTCAGCTGCTTTCCCCAAGCAAATTGGGCCCTTCTAGTGCTGACCTCCACGTGGGTGGGCCTGTGCACACTCCAGGACCCCATGGGTCTCTGCAACGAACTCTCCTGTGAGGCTGGGACTCCCTCCCAGCACCTCAGCCCCTACAAGTGTTTTCAATCAGTGCCTCCAGGCTTCACTTCCCAGCGCTGGGGCCCTGCGTCTTGCAGTCTGTTTCGCTGCCCATTTACCCCAGGTTTATCTGCATGCGAATGTGAGTCCATGGTCAGCCGCCTTGTGCGCCCCACTCAGCCTCCTCGCATTCGGCACCTGCCACCTGTGCACCTGGGGTGACTGCACACCCGGGACACCAGCCACTGTCTTCTCCCGCGGTGACCCAACTCCACCGGCTGCTGACTCCACCCCTCTTACCCGTCTAGGTGAATCGTTGTCGTACTTCCATACAATTCAATTTTCTATCTGTCCTGGTTGGGTTTTTTTGGTTCTATATTTTTGTTCTCCTTAATCTTGGTTGTGAGAGGAGGCACAGTGTGTCCACCTACCCCTCCATCTTGGCTAGAAATCGAAATTAAAACATTTTCAACCCATAGTGGGATATGGGATTTTGGGCTTAGAAATGAAATAAAAAAAAATACAAAGAATAATACTATTAGATCTGGCTGTAAAAGAAAACATCTGTATGTAATAAAATTAATAAGCCAACCACAAATTTATCAATTATATTTACTGCAGATATTCTTTTAGTGTGATATCTGTTTTTAAAGAAAGGTTTCTTTTATTTTTTAGAGAGAGAGGAAGGGAGGGAGAAAGAGAGGGAGGGAAACACCAATGTGTGAGAGAAAACCAACTTGTGCCCAGGGGTGGAATCTGCAAACCAGGCATGTGCCCTCATCAGAAATCAAACCAGTGACCTTCTGCTTTGTGGAATGATGCCCCACCTGGCCACACCAGTCAGGGCAGTGTGATGTCTTTACTTTATGGTATTTGGATTAAACACATTTATTTTAATTACTTACTTGCATTTAAAAAAATGAGCATGAATATCTTATTAATTGCATGAACTGAAAAATTAATTTACTGATAAAAACTTAAACTAAATGTGACTCAAACAGAAAAATGAGAAAAGGAAGAATTAAGAAAGGAAGAGGAGGGATCTAAAAAAAGAACAAATCACTTAAAAATGGCCATTTAAGGAGAGATGTGGAAGTGCCAGAAGTACAAATCCAAGGCTGTTTGCTTAATTCAGGTTGTGAGCCACTTTATAATTGATCTAAAACCAGCTTTGTGATCAAGACATGGCAGTGGTTTACTGAGGCTGGGAGGAGTGATTCATCACTGACATAGTTTAGAGTTGCCAGCATAAGTGATTATAAAAAGTAAATAGACTTACACTGCACCCCTTTATAGCTGGGCCTGGAAAGAGCCCCTCCCCCACTGACCAGAAGACATATAAGCTCAGGTTCAAGTTCCCATGTCCCAGTGAGCAGTTAAGGAAGACCTATTAATGCAACAACCCCATAGTAGGTTAAAAATAGGTGAAGACAACAAGATGATAAAGTCAGTAGGTGAGACCGAGAGGCTAATGGTTAAGAGAGAAGCCTGTGGGGTTAAACTTGGTTCAAATTCCACCTGTGCTGTGATGGTGACTTTGTGCATGTGAGAGCCTTGGTTTGCTCCTCTGGAACAGGAAGACAATAGTGGTACCTACTGTTATTGAGGGGTGTGGTGCAGATTAATTAGGAAGATGCATGCCAAAGTATTCCATCGGGATGTGGTGCATAGTAAGTGGGAGCTGCCCTTATTGCTGCTGCAGAGGGGCCTCTAGTGACTAGGACAGAGGAAGAAGGGTACAACACAGGGTTTCTTTGGGGAAGATGAGGACTTGGGGGTTGCTGTGAGAGGAAAAATGGGTACAAAGGATGAAGAAGGGGAAAGAGAGTAAAGAGATGGCACTGGGGCAGCAGCATAGAGGGCCATGTACTGGGGAGCAGAGTAGGGAAAGGAAGCAGGGAGGTCGAAAAAACAGGTGGTGGGACCTCCGGCCAAGATGGAGGTGTAGGCAGATACACTGTGCCTCCTCTCACAACCAAAATTAAGGACAACAAAGATTTAGAAACAAGAAAACAACCAGAACTCAGAAAATTGAACTGTTTGGAAGTCCAACAACGATTCATCCAGACCAATAAGAGGGGCGGAGTTGTGGCAGGAAAAAACGGAGGTGCGGACCCGGGCACACAGGCAGCAGCGGCTGGCAGCCCCCAGGTGCACAGGCGGTGACTAGCAGAACCTGGGCACGGAGTGGCAACTGTGCAGAACCAGTGAGGCTGCACAAGGCAGCTGGCTGACCGGGAGGTCCCACATTCACATGCAGATAATCCAGGCAAAGGGGAAGCAGTGGAAGGGACTGGAATCTGAGAGAGAGCAGAGCAAGTGCCATTGTTTCCTCTCAGACCCCACCCCCACATACAGGGTCACTACCCAGCGACTGGGCTGTTCTGCCCTGGGGAACACATAAGGCTCCACCCCTCACTATGTAACAGCCGTGACTAGACCAAAAAAACCCCCCCAAAAACAAACAAAAAAAACACCCCAGAAATAAAAATGGCTCAAACCACAGAACAAATCAAAGCCCCAGAACCAATTTATCTAAGTGAGGAAGAGATTGCCAACCTATCAGATGCAAAGTTCAAAACCCTGGTGATCAGGATGCTCACAGAATTGGTTGATTTTGCTCACAAATTAGATGAACAAATGAAGGCTACAATAAGTGAAATGAAGAAAAATGCATGGGGAACCAACAGAGATGGGAGGAAAACTGGGACTCAACTTAATGGAGTGGACCAGAAGGAAGAAAGAAACAACCAAACAAAAAAACAAGGAAGAAACAAGAATTCAAAAAAATGAGGAGAGGCTTAGGAACCTCCAGGACATCTTTAAACATCCAACATCCGAATTATAAGGGTACCAGAAGGGGAAGAAGAAGAGCAACCAGTGGAAAACTTATTTGAACAAATAATAAAGGAGAACTTCCCCAATCTGGCAAAGGAAATAGTCTTCCAGGAAGTCCAGGAAGCTCAGAGAGTCCCAAAGAAGTTGAACCCATGGAAGAACACACCAAGGCACATCATAATTACATTAGTCAAGATTAAAATGAAGGAGAGAATTCTAGAAGCAGCAAGGGATAAGGGGACAGTCACCTACAAAGGAGTTCCCATCAGACTGTCAGCGGATTTCTTAAAAGAGACCTTACAAGCAAGAAGGGGCTGGAAAGAGTTATTCCAAGTCATGAAAATCAAAGACCTACATCCAAGATTGCTCTATCCAGTAAAGCTGTCATTTAGAATGGAAGGGCAGATAAAGTGCTTCTCAGATAAGGTCAAGTTAAAGGAGTTCATCATCACCAAGCCTTTATTATATGAAATGTTAAAGGGACTTATCTAAGAAAAAGAAGATAAACAATATGAACAGTTAAAAGACAGCAAACTCACAGGTATTAACAACCAGAACTAAAACAAACGCCAACTAAGCAAACCACTACAACAGGAGCAGAAACACAGAAATGGAGATCACATGGAGGGTTAGCAATAGGGGAGTGGGAAGAGGAGAGAGGGGGACAAGGTACAGACAATAAGTAGCATAGAGAGTGGGTAGAAAATAGACAGGGAGAGGGCAAGAATAGTGTGGGAAATGTAGAAGCTAAAGAACTTTTGACACATGGACATGAACTAAAGGGGGGTAATGTGGGTGGGAGGGGGTGTGCAGGGTCGAGGGGAATGAAGGGGGGAAAATGGGACAACTGTAATAGCATAATCAATAAAATATAATTAAAAAGAAAACAAAACAGGTGGTGGGGTGTTAACAGGGACCAGGCCAGGAATGTCCTCAGGCCCTCATTGGGTATCTCCTGTGTGTGCCAGGCTGAGCTCACGGCTGTGGGGAGAAACAGATATGGGGCTCGCTGGGGCTCCACACACAGGCACATGACAAAGGGAGGCAGTCCACATCCTGGAAAAGTCAAGTTCACCTGGAGGACTTGGGGCCAGGGCAGCGGGCAGGGCTGGAGCCCCAGCATGGAACAAGAAGGGAGGACAACCAGGGAGCCAGGAAGGGGCTGAAGACTGGGGACAGGGTTGGGGGCTGGATCTGGAGGGGACAGTGAGGGGGTGGGCAAGGAAGGCAGCCCAAGTTTGGGGGAGATTATGGTGAGAATGGTAAAGTTATCAGAGGCCTGGGAAGGAGTCAAGGGCAGGGAGATGATTTGAGAGAAGGGTCAGGAAGAGAGGCACCTGGACCAATCCTGGGGCAGGAGGGCACCAGAGGCTGGGGCAGTGGGACTCACCTGTGGTGATGGTGAGTTCAGTCCCCTCGATGGACTGCCACACTTCCTCACGTCGTTCTGTCAGTGTGTTCAAATGAACTCGGCAGAAGTATTTAAACTCGTCCTCCTTCCGCAAGTTAGAGATCTGGAGGGAGCCATTCCTCTGGCCCTTTGTCCAGAGCAGGGAGAGGCGGCCCTTGTAATCCTTATGGATAAAAGGCGGGGATGTGTTGTAGATGAACTCCCCATGGAACCCTTTCCTTCTCCAGGATATTCTCACGTTGGGATTCCTGGCTAACTCCCAGGGGTAACAGAAGGAGAAGGGGATGTGGATGGAACCACCCACAGGGGCTGAGAGGTGCTTTGGTTGGTTGACTTCAGCAAAGACTGATTTGCATTTTGCTGAGCCACCTGGAGGGAGGAGAAAGAAGGAGAGACTTTGAAGCCACTTGGAGAGACAACAAGATAACCCCAGACTGCTAGCACCTTCACCCATGGGCAGAAGTTTGACAGACATATCTGGCCCTCTGGCTGTGTGTCCCCCTCTCCAGGCCTGGGGTAGAAAGGAGAGTGAGGGGTGTGGGGGACCCAGCACTGTGGGACCAGCCCAGCCCATTGCTTGTTGTGGGTGGGAGGCCTGGTCGAATACCCCAGCAGACCCCTTCTCCAGAGGCCTGGCCACAGGGGCTCCCCTGTCCCCCCTTCCCTACCCTCATAACCCTGGGCAGAGCCAGGAGGTCTTGACCACTCACCAGCCTGCAGAGATGCTGGCAGCAGCAGCAGCAGGGGCAGCAGCAGGGGCAGACCCATCACCTTGCTCTCCTTCTGGAGATGAGAAGACAAGCAGAGCCTCTAGGCCAGAGGGGAGGCCCAAGGGAGAGGCTGCCTTGGGGTAGTCTGACAACTGGAGGGGCGGGATCAGGCTCCTTTAGAGGGCTGAGGGAAGGTGGGAGCCTTCCCCAAGCACCCCTGCCCCTGAGTGACAAGCGCTTCCTTCCTCCATGTGGCTTCTTCTTTTCCTATATTGCAAAAGGGCTTCCCTTATTGTCAGTGAAAAAGAGCCATAATAAAGGTCCCCCAGTCCCCATCTTCACACTGAAGGGTGTGGTCCTGACCTTGGCTGACTGATGCCTCCCCACTTCCCCCTCAACTGCCTGTCTCTGCCAGGGACTTGCTCATCTCCTAGGAGTCAGTCTCCAGCTCACTTTCTCTCTCCTTTTCTCTGCTTCTCTGGGTGCCTCTCAGCCTGTTTCTCTCAATCTAGGGGAAGTGATGGCAGCAGGATCAGCTCAGGCTCTTTCAAGAGAGGAAAAGCAGCCTTGAGTCTCTGCCAAGCTACAGCCCCTTAGAGAGAGTAGGAGGGAGAGACACTGATGGAGATGCCCTCAGCCCCCAGCCCCAGCCCCAGGCAAATCCAACTTGCTCCTGGCCTCTGGCCCTCCTCTGTAGTCTCCAGGCAGAAACAAGATGCATAGCCCCCATTCTGTTCCCTCTGTGCATCACACCCTTTCCTAAGTTAAGAGGTAAGGGTGGTCTTCCCCTTCCATCTCCCCAGAGAGTAGGTTGTCTGGAGGCCATGCCCTAACCCACAGATTTCAAATCTGGATCTGCAGGGTCATCTGTCTTCATCTCTTCATATTTGAGGTGACCAAGACTCAGAGAGGGTGTGCCCCAAGTCCATGACTCTCAAGTGATGGGTCCAGGACATGAATTACAGTCTTTGGTTTTTTTCATTCTCACCCAACAATATCTTTTCATTGCTTTTAGGGAGAGAGCAAGGGAGAGAGAGAAACATTGATCTGAGAAGCATCAATTGGTTGCCACCCACACATACCTGGACTGGTGATTGAACCTTAAATATAGGCATGTGCCCTGACTAAGAATCAAGCCCACAATGTTTTCATTATAGGACAATGCTCCAACCAACAGAGCCACACCGGCTAAGCTCAAACTCCAGTCTTGTGAAGTCCATGAACCTTCTGTCCCTTCTGGATGCTTCTAAATGGTTGTATTACAGAATCTCTAGGCCTGGACATAGGGTGCAGAGCTCTGGAGGCTGAGCTCCAGGAGGCTGCATTTTAAAAAAATTTCCTTTACTTTCCTTTTTTAAAAAATATATTTTATTGATTATGCTATTACAGTTGTCCCATTTCTCCCCCATCATTCCCCTCCACCCTGCACACCCCCTCCCACCCACATTACCCTCCTTTAGTTCATGTCCATGTGTCATAAGTTCTTTAGCTTCTACTTTTCCCACACTATTCTTGCCCTCCCCCTGTCTATTTTCTACCCACTGTCAATGCTACTTATTCTCTGTATCTTTTCCTCCTCTCTCCTCCTCCCATTCTCCTGTTGCTAACCCTCCATGTGATCTCCATTTCTGTGTTTCTGTTCCTGTTCTAGATGTTGGCTTAGTTTGCTTTTGTTTTAGGTGTGGTTGTTAATATCTGTGAGTTTGCTATCTTTTTACTGTCCTATTTTTTATCTTCTTTTTCTTAGATAAGTCCCTTTAACATTTCATATAATAAGGGCTTGGTGATGATGAACTCCTTTAATTTGACCTTATCTGAGAAGTGCTTTATCTTCCCTTCCAATCTAAATGAAAGCTTCACTGGATAGAGCAATCTTGGATGTAGGTCCTTGACTTTCATGACTTGGAATACTTCTTTCCAGCCCCTTCTTGCTTGTAAGGTCTCTTTTGAGAAATCAGCTGACAGTCTGATGGGACTCCTTTGTAGGTAAGGAGGCTGCATCTTTATAACACTCCTTAGGTGATTCCATCCACAGCTGTGAGTCCTGGCCAGTCCAGTGTGGTCCCTGGACAGAGAGGATAAAGACTCAGAACAGTAATGGGTCACCCCAGGGACAATCCTGGGACCATCAATGCCAGCCTGTGACTGGTGGTGAACAGGGTGAGAGACTGGGGACTTTGACCTTTGGTGACTCACAGGAGGCTCCGCCCATCCCTCTCCAGAATGAGGTTGGCATCAACTTACTGAGTAGACCATGTGGGTGAATGTTCATGATTTCTTCAGAGGAAGTGGCCTTGGTCTTCTGGAGATGGAAGTAGCAGAGTGACTTCCTTTTTTATCAGTTTCTTCCCCAATCCTAACAATTTTCTCCCACACTTCTCCCAAGGCCAATCAGACAGCTTCTGCCTACCTCTGTGTCTGCTTTTCTTACCCTCCTCCCAGGCCTTAGAAGAGAGGTTTCAAATTTTATGGAGCCTTCTTATCTGAGTCAGGCAATAAACATCCATTGCCTCATTTTCAGCTTTACAACATTCTGTGGTCGGTGTACTGTTATCTGCATTTTACCCATGGGGAAGTTGAGGCCACAGAGCCTTAAGATCATGTAGTCCTCTGGGCTGTGAAAGATGCTTGTGAATTGATGACAGTTGGAAATGTGGGCAAATGAGAGGACAGGGGACCCACTGGCTTCTCAGCAGGACATCCAGAGGGTGGCCTGGGGTGACACCTGGATTCCATTCTTGCCTTTCTTCTCTAGCTATGGGACCTGGTTGGACAGTCTCCTCTTTGCCAGGCTGTCTGAGGAAGGGGACTCCACTAGGGGTGTCACTGCTCATTCCACTGGGCAGCACAGAACTTTTACAAAATAGACTCTCTGTAACTGTTGCAGAGAACCTGCTGTGCAGGTGTCCTCAGGCCATGCTGGTTCCATGTACGGTCTCCTAGATGCAAATTGCACATTGCCTGTCAGGTTCAGTCCCCTGATCCAGTTGGATTCCCCTGAGGCTAGGAATTGTGAGACATGATTTCTGTTTAGAGATGGCGTGTGGTCTTCTGATTTGTTCACCCCTTCTTTCTCCCAGAAGAATGAGAGGGCCTGGGAGTCAGCCTCAAGTTATGGCTCCACTCACAGAGGGCTTGTGGGAGGAGGAGGGCCTGGTGTTTTGTGATGCAAAGATGGGCAGAGCCTAAATACAGTAAATGGCCATGGGGGAAGGGACAGCAGTTTCATAAGGAACAGGATACAATGAGCCATGAACCACATTTTGAGGACCACTGCCTTAAATCTTCCCCAAGTTTTCCTGAGCTTCCATTCTCCCATTCTCATTGATCATGCCCATCACTGCCGCACCATTTGCCCCTCCATGGCACCTCACCCACCTTCTGTTTTTCCCCCAAGATCAGAAATAAGGCAAAGACATCTGCTTTCACTACCCAACTCATTGTGCTGGAGGTTCCACCCTTGCAATTGAAAAGAAAAGGAAATAAAAGTGTTCTAAATGTATTTTCTTAGATCCTGCGTTTATGTTTTGCATCCAGTCATCATAGGGCCAAGTACACTAACTACATTTTCTTTCTTCCTTTTTTTAAAAATCCACACTCAGGGGCATGCTTATTGATTTTTTAAATATATTTTATTAATTATGCTATTACAGTTGTCCCATTTCTCCCCCATCATTTCCCTCCACCCTGCACACCCCCTCCCACCCACATTCCCCCCTTTAATTCATATCCATGTCTCATAAGTTCTTTACGTTCTACTTTTCCCACACTATTCTTGCCCACCCCCTGTCTATTTTCTACCCACTCTCTATGCTACTTATTCTCTGTACCTTTTCCCCCTCTCTCCTCCTCCCACTCCCCTGTTGCTAGCCTTCCATGTGATCTCCATTTCTGTGTTTCTGTTCCTGTTCTAGATGTTGGCTTAGTTTGCTTTTGTTTTAGGTGTGGTTGTTAATATCTGTGAGTTTGCTATCTTTTTACTGTCCTATTTTGTATCTTCTTTTTCTTAGATAAGTCCCTTTAACATTTCATATAATAAGGGCTTGGTGATGATGAACTCCTTTAATTTGACCTTATCTGAGAAGTACTTTATCTGCCCTTCCATTCTAAATGACAGCTTTGCTGGATAGAGCAATCTTGGATGTAGGTCCTTGACTTTCATGACTTGGAATACTTCTTTCCAGCCCCTTCTTGCACGTAAGGTCTCTTTTGAAAACTCAGCTGACAGT
>PVKU01011315.1:0-44382 GCA_004027475.1 Anoura caudifer | reverse complement strand
CCCCCCCCGTGCTTCCCTCAAAAAGGCATTGGCTGGTCAGACTGAAACAAGGCAATCAGACTGGAGTTTTAGGAAAATTATCGTGAAGTTTGGAGAGTTTCTTTTTTCCTCTCTTTGCTCACAGATAATGCAAGCTGTTTCATGCCCTCATGGTTTTGTTATAAACAACAATAAGGATAAGCAAGAAAAAAGGGAGAGATATAAGTCAACTACCAACTTTGCTAATAGTAATAATTAGATTAACACACATGACTAACACATTACTCTGGAGAATAAGAGCATTGATTGGATTTGAAATTATATTTAGAAATGTATAAGCATTCCATGGTTTTTATTACATAAATGACAGTTGTAAACTATAGGCACTCAATTTAGTCTTATCCCATTGTATTCCTTAAGGACGTTCATTTTTATAAAATATCTGTAGGTTGAATATTAAAGCCTATTTCCATGGACTTTTCTATAGTCCACACAATGTTAGAATGAATGATTAGAGAACAGTGTCCCTGGCACTGAAACAGACAAACAGAAGATAATCTCACAATGTTCCCCAGGAAGCATGATGGTGGGCATGTTTCTGCCCATTGTGGTTTGGTGTTCAGTCTGCATATCAAGCAGGAAGCAAGTTTTCCTGCCAACGGGAGGAGAGCATAGCCTTTGCCGTTTCAGAAAACAGGGCATGACAATGAAATTAAGGTGCGCAGCAGTCATATGAGGAGAGGACCACACCTGAAGCAAGTGCTAGGAACTGCAGATGCAAAGGCAAAGAAATTTCTGCAAATAGTAATAAGGGCTTTGATCCAAAAACAATGCCATCATTCCATGGCACATTTGCATGGAACACTCCAAGGAATATTAGGAGGATACAGAAGAAAATAAATCTAGACTGGACCAGAAGAGATAAGAACACTTACTAAGGAGGAAATAGAAATTGACAGTAGTATCCCATTTGCAAATAATCAATATCTAATTTTATATACAGAAACATAAATCAACTATACATAAAAATGCATATTTGTTGTTTTTAGAAGTCCTTATGTCAAGAATTTCTTTCCCTAAGGTTGTTACAAAGAGGTATCAGAACTGGAAGGACCTGTTGGGAAAGGCAATCCGCCATGGGCAGTTAGCACCATGCACATTCTTTCAAGGTACGTCAAGAACTCGCAGCCCTGACCACTCCTTGTCCAGACCATTTCTCAAGGTTGTGTTTGCAAAGAGCAACTTGAGAGATAAGGAAATGCATCCACCCCACACAAAGAGCAAGCTTGCTTACTGCTTGCTATAAAAACAGTGGGTTCCCAAGTTCAATGTTCCTGTATTATCATATAACTGACTGCATGTGCAGGCTCCAAAATGGGCCTTCTGTGTACCCCTTCTGTATTAGGTTTTTACACACCTGTAAGTATTCATGTCCATCTTTAGGTTTGGCGTCCCCCACCATCTTTATTTTGAATTCATATTAGCCAGTTACAACTGCTTTGATCTTTTCGGATTTTTTAAAAAAATCAAATTTCAAATATCCAATTTTGTTTGAATGTGACACTTGGTAAAATGTCTATAAATCAACAAGACACTACTGCTGTTCAAACACCTCTCAGGCAAGAGGACAGAAACTCACCACCCAGCTTTTACAAAAGCTCTGCTTAATGATAATGAAAGTCTTCGAGATAGCAGAAATAATTGCCGTATGATGTAAATTAGAGGTAATGAATAATAAACCTTGATTAGCTTCAAGGTCTTCGGATTTCTCCATAAGCTCATATACCACCCTGTGCCCTTTACAAGGCAGACATTTCACCAACAGGCATTTCACTCATGACTAATCAAAGTCCAAGCTTGTCCTTGAGAAGGCACTGAGGTTTCACATTTGTTTCATTATAGCTTAAGTTCTGAAAGGTTTTTTGGGTTTTTTTAAATCAGAGACTTTCATCAAGATTAATCCCATTATACCCTTTTATGCTTATTGATTTTAGTTGCCACAAAAAACCAAAATCATCTTTGGGACTCGAATTCCCATAAAGCCGGACACATCCCTTTTTCTGACCCATTTTTCACCCTGTTTAATGCCTGAAATCTTCCCACTGTGCCCTGTGAGACACAATCAGCAACAAAATTACCTTCACTACTTGCTTTAAAACTTGATCGGCCTGCAGCAGTCTCCATTGAAGCCCAAACTCCACGGCTCCTAGCCTGCAGGTAGAGAAGTCCGCTCCTTTTTGCTCCTTCCAGACCATTCTTCCTCCTCCATTAACATTCCTATTTGCATTTTATGACACCAAACTACAGAACTCCCCTCCCCTGCTGCAGTGCCCCAACAACACCCGGCCTTGGAGATTTTCTTCTGCAACCCTCTTCCTGTCATAACTGTTGGCTGAGCTCAGTGTTCACATTGATGATCCCCCTAATACATTTTCCCCAGCACCTTGACCTCCTCTCCTCGGACGACTTCGTCCTCCACCTACTCCAGCTTCTTACATTCACCCCATACCTGAGTCCTTGCCCTTCCCAATAACTACTGCCTCTCAGTCATCTCAGTTGGAGGCATTCCATTCTCTGATCACTATGTCCTATCTTTCTACCTCACTACCCCTACTTGGAATCTGGAAAATTCCAACAACCCTCTGACTTCACTAGAAGGTACAACTCATTTATTCTAACATCTTTTTATTGCCTCTCACCTCTCATGTCTCAACTTTTACCCTCATCTAGCTGAAACCGCACAATTGTAATCACTCCCTAACACCCACTCTGAACTCTCCTGCCCTTCCCTTGTTTCCTTGTACTTGGCCAAACCACAACCCTGGTTGTTTTCAACGTGCTGCCTCTTAATACTTGTACCTGTGCATGTAAACATGGCTGCAGGAAAACAAATAAATTCCCTGGTCTCATTTCCATTCACAAGCTCTAATTTCAAATGGGCCTTGAATGCTGTCTAGGACTGTATTTCCATTCTCCTAAAGAACTATTACATAGCTTCACCCCTCTCCTAAAATCTCCAACTCTTCTTTTTTCTGTCTCTCAACTGACAACCTTGACTTCTATTTTACTGGTAAAACATAAGCAATAGGACAAAAACTTCTAAAAACTCCCACAACCACATTCCCCCACCTACCTGCAGCTGCTGTATCCCCTGCTGAGTGAACTTGCTCGTGCTCCTAGCAAAGGGAAACCCTGTCTCAGCAATTCTGCTTTCTCTCTTCAGTACCAATAATTCTCTCCTCTTTCCTAGGATTTTTCCATTAGCCAACAAACATGCTTTTTCTCACAAAGCAAGCTTTTGCCTGATCCTGTTTACCTTTATAGCTACCACCCCACTTTTTTCCCTTTCATTAGCAATTGTCCTTCAAAGAACTGTTTATACTCACTGTCACCAATTTCCCATCTTCCCTTGAGTCTACACTCAAGCTTCAATACCCATCACTCCATCTAATTGCTTATTGTTATGTTGTTTAATGCCGTAGTCAGCTCTTAATCTTCATCTGACCTGGAGGTCCAACCTTTGGCCTCACTGGGCCGCACTGGAAGAAGAGTTGTCTTGGGCCACACATTCAATACATTGCAACATGTAATCACACACACACACAAAAAGAAATCTCATAATATTTTAAGTAAATTTATGATTTTGTGTTGGGCTGCACGCACAGCCATCCTGGGCCTCAGGCAGCCCGAGAGCCACAGGTTGGACACCGCTGGCTAGACCCTTTAGCAACGGGACATAGCTGATCGTTTTCTTCATGTGGCTTCCAGGATTCCACACTCTTGGTTCTCTTCCTACCGCACTAGCAGCTTCTTCATAGCCTCTTCCCTTGTTTCTCCTAGACTCCAACTACCTTAATACTGGAGTGGCCAGCTTAGAGCTATTTCTCTTCTCTGTCTACACCACTTCCCTTAGTGATCTCAATCACCTCACAGTGAGCGAATTAGAAAGGCTGGAATTGCCTTGGTTTAATGTAGAGGAAGCGGTTCAAAGGCTTACAGAGACTAAATGCCACAGTGGACTTGTCATTTAAGGCCTACTTACCCACACTGGGGGGCGAGGTCCAGGAAACATATCTTTCATCAGTAGTGTGAGAGATAAATTTATGAGGGGAGTCCTAGCATCTTTGAAGAACTCAGTGACTGCTCTTCTCTGAAGGCCAGACCCTACAGTGGGGATCGAAGTCACTGAATTGGAAAACCAAAATGCAATGGGAGTGATTGGATGCTGGGGGGGGGGGCAGGAGTCGAGCAGCAACCCCCTATCACCACAGGCAAGGTGGGTATGTTACCATAACAGACAGGAGAGTCAGAGCAGCTATCAGAAGAGTCTGACTTGCAGAGACCTATGGAGTTGGCTAGTTTATCATGGTGTTTATAGAAGTGAAATATGCATGAAACCTATATAATTCTTACTTGATCTGTATAAGCAGAATTCTGGATCACCTGAACAAAAGTCTAATGCAAATCATAAAAAGAGAGAGTCCTGACCCCTCAAACAATTCCTGACTTCAGCTACATTACAGCCACAGATCTCCCTGAATAAAGAGGTTGGGTGCCCTTGAGGAAAGACCCCAGTATACCGCCAAAAATTTACACTGTGAATTTTTCTCCCAGCTTTCCCCAAAGTGACCTACATTCTTTTGCCAAGGTAACTATGCACTGGGGCGGGGGTGGGGAATCAGAGCTTCAAGAGACTACTGGATACTGACTCAGAACTGACACTAATTCCAGGAGATCCAAAATACCACTGTGATCCACCAGAGTGTGGAGGTCAAGTGGTCCATGGAATTCTAGTTCAAGTCTGTCTCAAAAGGGACCCAGAAGGTCCCCTAACCCATTCTGTGGTTATTTCCCCAATTCCAGAATTAAGACTAGAACAGACATACTCAGCAACTAGCAGAATTCCCACGCTGGTTCCCTGGCCAGCAGAGCTCTTAGTGGCTGAGTGGAATCCATTAGAAATGCCTCAACCTAGGAAAACAGCAAGCCAAGAGCAATACCATATTCCTGGAAGGCTGCAGGGATTAGTGCCAGAATCAACGACTTGAAAGATACAGGAGAGGTGACTCCCACCACATGTCCATTCAACTCACTTATTCAACATACTCCGAAGACAGACAAATCTTGGAGAATGACAATGGGTTGTCATAAGCTTAACCAGGTGTAGACTCCGACTGCAGTTGCTCTATCAGATGTGGTTTCATTGCTTGAGCAAATTAAGACACCCCTTTAGTACTTAACATACAGCTATTGATCTGGCAAACATTTTTTGTTTTTTTGTTTTTTTCTCGATACCTGTTAATAAAGACCACAAGAAACAGTTTGTTTCCAGCTAGTAAGGCCAGAAATAGACCTTTATTCTCCTCCCTCATGGGACTATTAACTCTCTAGCCCTAACTTATGGGTCCTAATTTAATTTGCATGTATCTCAGGCACTTTTCCCTTCCACAATGTAGCACATTAATCCATTCATTGATGGTACTATGCTGACTGGACCTGGTGAGCCACATACAGCAACTACCCCAGACTATTTGGTTAGTCACTTGTATGCAGCTGTACCACTCTCCTTTTTTTTTGGGGGGGGGGGAGCTGCTGGACTGCTGTTGAGCCTTAATAGAGACTGAATGCACAACCAGGAGCCACCAAGACACCACGTGACCTGAGCTGCCCATCAAGAACTGGGTGCCATCTGATGCACTAAGCTACACATGCAGAATGCACAGCAGCACACCATCATCAAATGGAAATGGTATACATGTGATTGGGTCTGACAGGCCCTATAGGCACAAGTAAGTTACCTATGGAAGTGACCTGAATGCCTCTGGTCTCCACTCCTGCCACCCTACCTCCTCACTCCCAGCCTGCACCTCTGGTGTCGTAGGGAGTTGCCTATCATCAGTTGACAGAGGTGAAGAAAACCGGCCTGGTTTACAGATATAGTCTTGGACAATATCCAGGCACCACCCAAAAGTGGGCAACTGCAGCACGATAGTCCCTCTTTCTGGGACACCCCTGAAGGGCAGTGGCAAAAAGAAATTCTCTCAATGGGCATAACTTCGAGCAACATACCTCATTGTACACTTTGCTCGGGAGGAGAAATGGCCAGGCATGGGATTCCATACCAATTCATAGTCTGAGGCCGACTACTCTTCCCCCAGCCTCTCCTGTTATTACCCAATGGACTCATGAACAAAGTTGACATGGTGACAAGGATAAAGGTTATAGAGGGGCTAGGCAACATGGACTTCCACTGAATAAGGCCATCCTGACTATAGCAACTGCTGAGTGCCCTATCTGCCAACAGCAAAAACCAACACCAAGTCCCTAATATGGCTACACTCCCTGAGATGGTAGCAGCTGCCTGGTGACAGGTTGATTACATGAGACTTATTCCATTATGGAAGGGTAAGTGTTTCGTTTTACAGAAATAGACTTGTACTATAGATATGGATTTGCCTTCCCTGCATACAATGCTACATGCAAAAACTACCACCTGTGAACTTACAGGATACCTTATCTACCATCATGGTATTCTGTACAGCACTGCTTGTGATCAGGGAATGCACTTCACAGGAAATGAAGTGTAGCAATGGATCCAGGACCATGGAATTCACTGGTCTTACCATGTTGCCCAACATCCTGAAGCAGCTGTCTTGAGAGAACAATGGAACAGTCTATTAAAGACTCAATACGGTGCCAGCTAAGTGAAAACAGCTTGCAGGGCTTGAGCAAAGTTCTCCAGAAGGCTATATATGCTCTGAATCAGCATCTGGTACGTGGCGCTATTTCTCTCATACCCAGGATTCACAGGTCCAAAAATCAAGAGGTACAAATGGGAGTGGTACCACTCATTATTACTCCTAGTGACCTATTAGCAAAAATTTTGCTCCCTATCTTATGCTCTGATGGCTTAGGAATCTTAGTTCCAAAGGCAGGGACACTTCCATCAGGAAACACAATAATGATGCCATTAAACTGGGAGCTAAGAATGCCACTAGGTCACTCTGGACTCCTCACCCCTAAGAATCAACAGGCAAAGAATGGCTGCGCTGGCTTGGGTATCTGATCCTGACTATCAAAGGGAAACTGGATGCTACCCTGCAGTAGAGATAAGGAATGTTGTCTGGATTACAAAAAAATCCCTTAGGGCATCTCTTAATATTCCACACCCTGTGGTTAAAGTCAATGGAAACCTATAGCAATCCAATCCACACAGGACTACTAATTACCTCGACTCTGCTATGGGGTAATCACTTTACCGTGGTTCACCATCCCTCATTCATCCTTAGTTCGATCCAAATCTTCTCTGCTACATTTCAAATCCACATATTCATGCCTCTTCATGCTTTACTTTCTACATTATTGTTGTCTTCCATCATGCACCATTTCCAACAAACTTAAACTTTTGTCTGTCGTTTTACCTTCCATCTACTTGAAAAGGAAATGTTCCAGTAGTTCAGGAGCTATTCCTGTGTTGTATGGTGATTGTAGTTTAAATCCATCAATTTCCTCACTTCTCTTTTATCTTTAATCTGTTCCTACGAACTCAATCTTAAATTTCCTCTACCCAGCTCCTATGTCAGCTAAACTGCTATTCTTTTTAAGATTGCCCTAAGTGATGTGTTAAATATATTGGTGTAATCATTTCATAAGTTTACTAAAAAATAATGGTATTTAGCAAAGTAAACTTACAATTTTGTTCATTTTTCTACTGGACATTTTCAACAAACCATTTCTTTAATGTCATGTCTATATTACAGGTCATTAATGTGTGAGTTCACAGGTATTACTAACCAACTGTACAGGGCTATAATTAGGTAATACTTTCCAACATAAAGGCCTCTGATTAAAACCGAAATTCTTACTGAATCTTTGGAACTTAACTTGAGCGAGTGCAAGCACGATGACTGCACGTGTCCTTCCTTGTCATGAACTATTTTCAATGTCAGCATATGCGTAAATTACATAATGTGGAATTTTCACCTAGTTTTCTATTTTCAAAGTATTCTTTATACGACACAGGCATCTATATAATCTGTCTTTCATTTTCTCACCTGTCATTTTCCAGTAACTCTCCTTCCATTTTTTTGGATATGCCCAAAAGTTCAAGAAAAAGATTATCAGCCAATAATGACCATCGCTAACTGAATGCCACCAAAGCCACTATGGTTCTTGCTTTATCAACCACAAAGGAGGAGAAAGGCAGTCGCATTTAGGACCCCTAGCTCAGTTCTTTTTCGATGAACTTAGACCTTAAATGATTTCTCCTCTGAGTTTTGATGTTTTCCTTCTTTCTCCCCATGTACTTGCGTTTCCAAAACTTTCTCCTTCACAAGACTTTACCTTAATACCACTTTTTCAAGCTTTAACGAACCACCTGACCCTCAAAAACCCACAGGGATGCGCAGGTGGCAATCTCACAGTCGAGGCCACCTCCTCGCCCACGCTTCGGGCCTTCTTCCGCAAAAGGCGCCTATGACTCGACACTCGATCCCCAATGATGCGAGCGTCGCCCAGCGACTCAACTGGAGGCAGCCGCGCCTGCGCAACAGCGAAGGTGCGGAGAGGGGAGGGGATCGGAGCTCAGCCGGGAGGGACTAGGCGCGGAAAGGGCAGAGGAGAGGAACGGACGGTCGGGGCGGGGCGGGGCGGCGGGATGAAGGGGCGGGCCTTTCCCGAGATTCCTCTGCCGTCACTTCCTGTTTGGTGGACCTTCTGAATCCGGGTCAAGGGTGTTCACCTCTCCCCGGCTGATCAGGCACCCTCAGTGACAGCGGCTCCGGGCTCAAACTAGGGCCCATTTCATCTCAAGATCTCCTGGAGCTCGGACGCCCACACCTGTCCCGGAACGCGGACACGCGCATCCTCCACCTGCCGGCTGGCATCCCCGGACCCTAAGCGCCGGCCGCTGCCGGGGGGCCTCCGCTGGCGCCTCCGTGCTGATGCTGAGGACCGCGGGCCCGGGGCGGCGGCAGACTGCGGGCCTCCGGCTCCTTAGGCCCGCCGCGGGCGGTGCCGGTTCTTAGGCGCCCCGAGCCTACCAATTCCGACTCCCGCCCGGGCTTGGATGGGCCCCCCTGCCCGATAAATGTGGCTGCTGAGGCGGCGGTGGCGGTGGTCGATCCCGCTGCTTCTGCGCTCCAAGTTCATCTCCGCCCCGGGGCTCTCCTGCCCCACCTCGGGGCTGTCTCCGCCCGTTCCCTACCTTCTGGCCGTGCAGCCTGGCGACAATGGACAAAATTTTAGAGGGCCTGGTGAGTTCTTCGCACCCGCTGTCCCTAAAGCGGGTGATTGTGCGGAAGGTGGTGGAGTCGGCTGAGCATTGGCTAGACGAGGCGCAGTGCGAGGCCATGTTTGACCTGACCACCCGGCTCATCTTGGAGGGCCAGGACCACTTTCAGCGGCAGGTGGGGCACCAGGTGCTGGAGGCCTACGCACGGTACCACCGGCCCGAATTCGAGTCCTTCTTCAACAAGACGTTCGTGTTGGGCCTCCTTCAGCAGGGCTACCACTCGCTGGACAGGAAGGACGTAGCCATCCTGGACTACATTCACAACGGCCTGAAGCTCATCATGAGCTGCCCCTCGGTGCTGGACCTCTTCAGCCTCCTGCAAGTGGAGGTGCTACGGATGGTGTGTGAGAGGCCGGAGCCGCAGCTGTGTGCCCGACTGAGCGACCTCCTGACCGACTTCGTGCAATGCATCCCCAAGGGGAAACTGTCCATTACTTTCTGTCAACAGCTGGTTCGAACGATAGGCCACTTCCAGTGCCAGTCCACCCTGGAGAAAGAGCTGCGGGAGTATGTCTCTCAGGTGACAAAAGTGAGTAACTTGCTGCAGAACATCTGGAAGGCCGAGCCCTCCACTCTGCTGCCATCCCTGCAGGAAATTTTTGCAAGCATTTCTTCTACAGGTAAGGGTCGTTATGTTAAAAAAAAATCTCTTGGAAATTCAGCCTGTCTCCCACACACACCCCGTGTTTGCTTCCCTACCCTGAAAATATTAATGAAGAGCAAGTCTTAGAACCTCATCCCAAATTTTATTCCCACACACTACCCTATTCGGGCTGTCGTTTCCACTTTAAAAACTAGGCCGTGTTTTTACTGTAAAGGTTGAGAACGTCCAGGACTAAGAGCTTTGGCACTAAACAGGTCACTTAATTAACCAGCCTCTCCTCAAGTTATGGAATGCTTTGAGGGTGACAGCTGCTGTATAAAGCTTCTATTTATTAGTGACTAATGGCAGCGTAATAATGTGTACCATATTATTATTGTACTGTAACCCTGTCATTGTGCTATCATGAGCTTTTCCTGTTTTTTAATTTTCCCATTTTTTTCATTTATGGACTGTGCAGTTTCTTTTATTTACTGGCTTATCCCAGTTAAGCATGTAGTTTCCGACTGTGATATTTTCTGTCTCCAGTTGTGTTGGTGAGAGAGGCTGCAGTTGGAATGAGGGAAGGGAAAGAACATGAGGACCTAAAGGTGTTTTTTTCACTTGGGTTATAGCCGAACAGCTGCATCCTTAGAAAGCAGGGAGCAGTCAAGGGACATTTACCAAGAAAATGCTTTGTCACCCAGGAAGTTTACCTGTCCATTCACATTCTTTGTTTGGACTTGGAGCTTCCAGCTCTGAGTTGTGAAACAGTAGATCCAGAACCATGTTCACGTGTACTTGGTACAACCGTTCTCTCTGGTTGTTGTTGGAAACTGAACTTGAGAAGGAGGTGGTCTTCCTTTAACTTGAGAACTAGAAATAATAACAGTTTTAACAAGCTCCATGCTTACTGATGGATTAGGTACATTTATGAAGAAATTACCAACTATGTATTTTGAGTATGTAAGTTCTGTTTTGTTTTGTTTTTTTTTAATTGAAATCTTTCTTGCATGACCAGTGTGGCTAGAACTGTTACATTTCTCCAGAACTTTTCACCTGTAACAATAAAGGTGCTCACCTTGGATTTGCTTAATTTTTATATGGTTCAAGCAAAGTCCCCTCAAAATTCACCTTAATTTCACCCTGGCTGGTGTGGCTCAGTGGATTGAGCACCAGCCTGTGAACTGAAATGTTGCAGGTCCAGTTCCCAGTCAGGGCACATGTCTGGGTTGCGGGCCAGGTCCCCTGTGGGAGCATGCAAGAGGCAACTGATAAATGTTTCTCTCCCTTTTTCCTTCCTTTCCCCCCTCTCTAAAAGTAAATCAATAAAATCTTTTTTAAAAATTCACCTTAATTTCCTTTAAGAGATTTATAAAAATCTTCCTGAGAACCCTTTAAAGACTACTGTAATTAATAATTATAAGTTACTTTGGGGGGTCTGATGTGGGAATTTAAATGCCTTGCATTTCTGCTTTACAAGTGAATAGTTTAGCATGACAATGACTTAATATTAAAGAATGCAAGGAAGTAAAGTAACTTGCGGACTAAATGTGGCGATACTGAACGATAGTTTTTATATTGCAGTAGTTCTGTCTGTAAATGAGCAATGGTTGCTATTCCCTGCTGACCTCTGCTGTAACATTCCGTTTGTGGTAGAGTGCCCATGAGGAGGTGGAGCTTCCTGACGACACCTTTGCTGCAGTTACATGTTTGGGGGGGGTTGGTCATTGTTTTCTCTCAGTACTTCCCTTGAACCTTCTTGCCAATGTCTCTTTTTCTTTTAATTAAAAAAATAGATGCATCATTTGAACCTTCCGTAGCATTGGCAAGCCTTGTGCAGCATATTCCTCTTCAGATGATTACAGTTCTCATCAGGAGCCTTACTACGGATCCAAATGTCAAAGATGCAAGTATGACCCAAGCTCTTTGCAGGTACTTCTTCATGACACTGTAAATGGCAACTGGATTTGGGAGGAGGAGATACTTTGTTGTATTTTGTCGATAATGAAAAACTCAAGAGAAATGTTTAAAATTGAAATCATGGAATCAAATATGTAAAGATTCTCCAAATTAATTGGAATGAATTGTTTACCTTACTATGGGCTTGACAGGGATCCCAGTAATTCACAAATCCATTTTTATTTCAGCTTTTTTAATTTCCAAAAGCATACATACATTTATACTTATTTTACAACCATGAGTTGGTTGGATTATCAGTGTATTTTCTTTGCTCATTGTTTCTTGCTACCTATTTCTTCTCTCTGGGGTCTTTTTTTTTTTTTTCTGCTTAAGTACATACTTTTACTTTCTCTTTCAATCAGGAGCTTTGAGTAATACACTGTTAGCATTTGTCTGTTTAAAATGTTCTTCATTGTTTTTGTTTTCTGCTGTATTTTATTATTACATAGCTACTCCTATGATACTATACTGTTAGGGTCTTTTTCGTATTGTCTCCTTTCATTTACTTTTCCCTTTATTATTATCATTTTATCAACTCTCATTTATATGTGGTTTAGTTCCAATTCTTTATGTAAAGTCCTCATTGTTCATACTTTTAAGAAAAATATTTTTATCTCCTCCTTCTTTCCTTATGAAACTCCTTCTGTGTCCTGTTCGGCAGTGACGTTCCTTTATCAGTGTGACTGCAACAGCGCTGAAATTTCTTTCTTTCTGAGATGGGTGCATCATAAATTATGTGGACCTCTACGTAAAATAGGAAGATTCAGAGAAGTATAGATTTCACAAGTGAAAGTGAAATTAGAAAACAATTGGTCCATCACCTTTATTGCCTAGGTAATAATAGCTAATATTTTCGTTTCATGCCGTAACATTGCAACAGAGTCTTCTCCGTGGTTTTTTTTTTTGCCAACAGTGACTTACCACTCTTCTCCAAGTCAGCCTGATCTACGCATTTTACCCTTCTGGTCAAGAAACTGCAGTGACTTTTACCAGTTACCAAGTCAAATGCAAATCCTACTTCTTGGCATTTAGCGCTCCTGATCTTAGTTTTTCAATGTTTTCAGGACAGCCATGGTATCCAACTTCTGATTTTATTTTGTTTTTAGAATATATTTGCAAAATAATTTTTATTTATTTTTTTCTATGGGAAGTTGTGATCCAATTTTTGTATTGCCTTTCCAATTTAGCTAAATCATGCTATTATGTAATCCACCTAAACTATTATTATATTACAAATGTAGTTGAAAAGAATAGCAATGTGTATTTTTACCATACTCCTACCTTCTACTTCCCTGTACTCCATAGTTCCCCACACATAATACTTACGGTTTACTGTCATTGTTTAGCAATGCAAAGAAATGCAAATACCATACCAGGACCAGATAAGTAACATTAAATAGGCCAGGTACAACTGAAATAGTGGGGAATAGGTACACAACCACCTTCTAATAGAGGAAGCTGATCCTCAACTCCAGCTTTCTTGTTGCTGTAAGGAAATTTGAGTTAAGTGTTATTGATGTGGCTTTTCGAAAGAAGGCTGGAATCCAGGTTTTCATGCGAAATTTTTCGATTTTTCAAACACTGGAGCAAATACAGCTGAAGGCTGAAACTAGCCCTTAAGCTGTCATCTAAAAGTGAAAATTGGTTTTGTTCACAAATTAAATTTAAATCAATTTTGTGGTCTTTCATAATCTTACTGATTTCTTTAGTTTTTTTTTTTTTTTTTTTTAAGGTTTTCAAGTTGCTTGTTTTTTTATTTTGGGAATTATTTGGGGGCAGGTAGGGGTTTGGGGGATTTTTTAGCTATAGAAAGAAATGCTTTCATTTATTCAATAACTTTGAGTCTCTTCTCAGTACCAAGCACTATGCTGAGTGCTGGGGATCCAGAGATCAACAATTAAAGATTAAAAAACACAGGAAAAAAAAGATCACTGCTCTTAAGCTCATGGTCTAAAAGAGGAAACAAAGAATGTAAACTACAACTTTGGTTAAAACAGTAAGAAATTAAATCAGTATATTAGGGTTAAGTGTCCCTAAAATTCACATAGTAGTCAGTACATGGTGGATACGATTACTGTAGTTAACCATAGAAAGGGCTCATGTTCACTGCCTGTGTCTGGTGGGGTCTGAGCTTTTGCAAGCAAGTTCAGTCAGATTGGAGCAGGGCAGGAGCATAAATGAAGTGGAGCCAAAAGCACTGCCTCGTACATCAGCGGAGCTTAGTGCAGACACCAGGCCTCCTGTGTGTTGATTGTGTGGCTGCTGACACCTTTCCTAGCTTTTCTTACCAATTTGAGGGCAGAAGCCGTAGCTTACTCTGTTAAACCCTCAGCACTTAACACAGTACCTGTTATATGACAGACACTCGTGTTTGTGGCTTCTAATTTGTGCTACTTCTGATTTGAAGTTTCTTTAGGGTGGTCAGGAGATTGTGTAGACATGGGATACGGTAAAGAAGCCTGAAATTCAGTTTTTTATATGACATTTTCCAATTTTTAGGACATTGGAACAAATAAAAGTGAAGCCTGAATCTAGCCCTTAAGTTGCCAACTAAAAGGGAAAACTGGTTTTATTCTCCATGATTTAAGATGAAATCTATCTTGTGGCCTTTTATACTATTTCCAGTTTTAATGTTAAGATTTCCAAGTTGCATGTTTTATTTTATTTTATTTTATTTATTTATTTTATTTATTTATAGAAAGAAATAGTTTCTGCAGCTTATAAAAGGGGATGCTGGAAATGGGGAATACAGAGGAAATGGCTGGCTGGGTGGTCGCTGATAGTGAAGAGACATGGTCAAGGGGGCCACTCCACTCTGCCCACTCTCCCTCTCCACCACTCAGCACTCCCCTTAGACCTGGGCTGCAGGGCGTGCTGGCCTGGGGCCCTGGTGCTGGAGAGCCCCGTGTGGCTCCGTGCCCCTCCCCAGGGAGCAGAATGCATGTCCTCACATATAGTCCTCCTCTTTTCTGCATGTGTATATTTACACTCAAAAAAATGTCATGGTTTTCTGTTAAACAACAGTTTTCAAAGGACTTACTGGTATTTTTTTTCTTTTTTAATTCAACAGCATTTCAGATCCTTCCATGTTAGATCCCCATGGTTAGATTCACGTAGATTGTCCCACTCTTTAAAACTGCACATTCCACAGTATCAGTAACATCGTGTACTTAGCCCTTTCCTTATTGAGGGATATTCAGGGCATTTGCCTTTTTCCCGTAACACACACAGTGCTGCAGTGAATGTACTCTTTACACACAAATGCAAGCGTCTGCCTTCTACTCCACGTATGTGAAGTGGCTGCAGACTTTTATGGAAATCAGCCTGACAGCAGTTGGAAGACATGGACCCACTGTCGGACCGCTTCAGCAATGCCTTAGAGCCACAGTGGTTGGAAGGTGACAAGAAAAACAAGGGAAACAAAATGTGCATAGAAACAGGGGGCGTACAGGTAACTTGTAGTTACCATGCATTTGCACTTCAGGGCAACTCTTAGTGTCTAACAGCACATTTAAATCTTCAGAGCAAAAACCTTAATAAAGATGATCCTCCAGTGTCAGTGTAGATAGTTACACCTTAGCTGTAATGAAAACCACCATTTCAGTTAGAAGTCGGTCCTTTGAACATATTAGTACTGCTTTTGGTCTTGTGTTTACATACTTAGTATTTATATTTTACATTTTGTACAATCAGTGTATTTATTTATTGGCACAGTATTGGTACATGGTGGAAGAGAGGCATTACCATGAGTATTTCCGGTGTTGTTATATATTGGGTTGGCCAAAAAGTTAGTTTAGTTTTTTCCGTAAAATAAAATACGTTTTTCATTTCCACCAATAACTTTATTGATTTGGATATTTTGACTGTGTCATGTATCTCCTTCATGGTATGGCGCTGATTGTTTTCAGTTAATGTCTCTATTTGATCACTACCAACCATCTGGTCTGCCCGACTGTGGAGCATTGTCCAGTGAGAAATCTCTAGCACGAAACTTCTCAAACCACTTCGACATGTTCGATCAGTCATACTACCTTCTCCACACACTCTGCAAATCTTTTTTTTCATTTCAGTTGCCTTTTTACCTTCCTTGAAATAATAAAGCGTAACATGCCGAAAATGTGTATTTTCTTCCATTTTCAATATTAAAATGGCTACACAAAAATTCACCAATTTTGATGTTTTTTTAAAGTGCACACTGCTATGACAGCTGTCACAGTACAATCCAACAAAATTGTTTCAAATGAAGTTAAAGACAGCTAAGCGCTACTAAAGCCATCGCACAGAAAAAAGCAAACAAACGTTTTGGCCAGCCCCATATTAACTCGCCCTTCACATCCGCCCTATACAATCAGTGTGTTTACCTGTACTCAACAGATGAGGAAGCAGACACAAAGAGGTTAAATCGTTTACATAAGTATGTAGGGTCCCCCAGCTAGTAAATGGGGAGCTGAGGTTTTTAAGCCAGATCACTCTGACTTTAAAATCCTGGGGGTTTTTCAGTACTATTTTCTTATTATACAATCCCCCAGATTGGATCATTGATTCAAATCACATGAGCACATGGCCCGTCCCCTTCCCTTAGCTGTGCCAGCCTTTGTGGTGGTCGATGGTCTCCATCACACCCCCATGACTTTGTCCTTGTTCCCATTTAACTGGGCCGGTATTCAGGAGGAAAAACTACTGCAAAATGAGGCTGTCTGGGATATTTCCACGTTCAGTGCCCTTTTATCTACTTGAAGTTTCCATTTGTTGTCTTTGTTTAGTAGGATTTTCACAGGGATGAAGAGACCTGTGTCACAATTCAAATATAGTTATTTTTAACTGTGCATTTCATATTTTGAGAGGAAAAATTTTGGTTTATATCCATGTATCTTCCTCAGACTACTATATTTGAACTACTCTTCTTAGAGTAAGTTTGTCTAATACTTATTATCAGTATATAGCATAAATGTAAAACTTTATGTGAAACGATAGTTTATCAGGAATTCTTTTGTGTTTTATATGTAAGAAACTCAGCTCACAAGCTTGGAAACTCCTTAAGTACAAGCACCTATTATATTCGTTTCTACATCTTGATAGTGCTTTTCACAAGCAAACTCAGTAAATACTGAGTCACAGAGTGAGTGGTTATCTCCTGTAACCTGTCATTTCTAGTGAAATAATGTTTAAAATATTGTCAGTACTGATGACTTTGCCTGTCTTCAACTTTCAGAATGATCGACTGGCTGTCCTGGCCGCTGGCCCAGCACGTGGATACGTGGGTGATCGCGCTGCTGAAAGGGCTGGCAGCTGTCCAGAAGTTTACTATTTTGATAGATGTGACTTTACTGAAAATAGAACTGGTGAGCGGGAGTTTACAGATCAATTAGAGTGTATGAACTCACATGACCAGTCTTTTTATCTTTGGGTTGTCCCCTTTAGAACATTTTCTTTTGAGTATGTTCTTGTTTGATTTTGCTTTGGATGATAAGTTTGAATAGGCTGTAGAATTGAAAACACTTTTCAAATACAGGTAACTAAAATAATTTTGCTGTTTTCAAATATCTGATATGAAAACTCATTTCTCCCACTACCCCGAGTCCAGCTAACAAGGCCTTCATTAAGCTAATTCTGCCGAAACTGCCTCTGCCGCCGGTGCTCCCCACTGTTGCCCACCCCAGGAGCCACTTCCCGGCCCCTCTCGTTTCACCTGCCGGCAGCATTTGATGCACTTGGTCACGTCCTCTTGAAACACAGTCCTCACTTAGCTTCCAGGACCTTATATGACCCTCCTGGTTTGGGTCCTAGTTCACTGGCATCTTAGGCTCCTGTAGTGGATCTGAGTTTGGGGTGCCTTAGAGTTTCTCGTCTTCAGCCTCCTTTCGCCTCCTCCCATGCATCTGTAACATACATGTGGGTGCATCTCTAACTCAGAGATTGCCAGGTTTAAATTTCTAGTCCAGCATTCTTCCACGAACTCCATATTCATGTATCCAGTTGTCTGTACTTGGATCTCAAATTCAACATGTCCACAATCTAAAAAATTCTTGATTTTTCCCTTCCAGGCCTGGTCTTCCCTATCTCAAGTGGTTGCTCAATTCTTCTACTTGCTCAGGCCAAGAATCTTGAAGCTATCCCTGTCTCTTTTCATTCTCTTTCAGCCCACAGCCTACAAATCCTATTGATTTCACCTTTAAAAAATACCCACAATGTACCACTTCTAACCAGCTACATCACCTGGTCCAAAGGCATTATCATCCTCTGCTGTAACGATGGCAGCAGCCTCCCCACTCCTGCCCGTGCTCTCCAACAGGGGTCACCCCGGTCCACAGCTGCTTCTCTCACCCAGCCTCCCCCGCCAGTGTCTCAGGCTCCGTGCTTCCCATACTGTACCCTCCTTGCTGGGGCTCCAGTGCACCGGGACGGAGGCTTCCCATACCGTACCCTCCTTGCTGGGGCTCCAGTGCACCGGGGCGGAGGCTTCCCGTACCGTACCCTCCTTGCTGTGGCTCCAGTGCGCCGGGGTGGAGGCCTCCCGTACCGTACCCTCCTTGCTGTGGCTCCAGTACACCGGGGCACAGGCTTCCCGTTCTGTACCCTCCTTGCTGTGGCTCCAGCGCACCGGGGTGGAGGCCTCGGGACCTGCGGTGCTAGGCCTTTGCCCTGCTTGTCATGTTCTTCTCCCAGGTAGTTACCAGGCTTACTCTCATTTCCTTCCGGTTTCATAGTCAGATACCGCCTTTTTCATGAAGCATTTCTTCAGTGCCCTATGTAAAACAGCAGACCCTTTGGCCAGCCAGCATTTCCTACTGACAGTCCCCTGTTGCCACAGCACCTGCCTCCCTGTTACTCTGTCCTGTCTCTCCCCATCCTCAACAGTGAGCCCTGTGGGATTTTTTTTTTTTTTTTTTTGATCCACTGTTGTATCCCCAGTGCCTAGAACAGAGCTAAGCAACAGCAGGTGCTCAATAAATATATGTCGGGTGAATTGAATGAATAGTGGATCAGGGATTTATTGTCTGTAAATGTAATTTGACAGATTTTCACTTGATCAGAAAGCTTAAAGGTTGGTTAGTCCATTTTGTTCCCTTGATCTCTATGGTATTATTTCCCAGCTTTTTCCCTGTCCCAAAGTTTAATAACATATGTTACGATGGAAGGAAGGGGGATATTCATGTAAATAATCTTTGGCCCTAGGAAAATAACCACCGGTTGGGTTAATGGTTTCCTTACAAACTCTGTAGGTGCATGTCTTGTTGTTTTGAAGGTTTTTAATCGACTTTGGTTTCCTCTTGTGAGACCTGGTGCTCTCGCCGTCCTCTCTCACATGCTGCTCAGCTTTCAGCATTCTCCAGAGGCGTTCCACCTGGTGAGTTGTGACGCGCACTTTCCATGTTGAAAACCTTGTCTTACCATGTCAGTTTAACGCTGAGTCACATTTGCATACAGTGGAAAGACTGTAGGTTAGTTCTAAGGCTAAGTATTACATGCAGCCTTATGATTTCTTAGAAACGTGAGGTGGTGGAATTTCCCTCAAAAGAATATATTTTCTGAATGTTTAGCATCTCACCAAAACCACTCTGCTTGTTGCCACAGCCAGCAGTTTAAAGTTACTGTGCGGCATGAGATGTCACGTGAGATGTCGCATGTCGCTGTCCCTCATAGTTGTCTGTTGCACATGTGAACAGCGTAGAAGGAGTAGAATGGTTGAAACCCACTGACTGCTGTAGAATTCCAAAAGCATGAAAACATCAGCCCTGGACCTGGGGCTCTGCATTCTCTCTCAGTCCACATCCTACAGATTCTGTTGACTCCCCCTTTAGAACATGTGCAGAGTGCCACCACTTTTAGCCAGCGACATCACTGGTTTTTAATAGTTTTAATAATACGATTATCAGTATTGCAGGTGAGAAATGACGACAGTTATTTTGTGAACCCGCCCATTTATGGAGGGCCTCACAGCAAAGCAGTGCTCTCTCTGGCCACCCACCCCCTGCAGGCCTGCTCCTCAGTTTTACAGGGCGACAGGCTCATTATCGGCACGTCCACAGCATGAAACTCTTAGGGGGGTTGGCCCACCACAAACAAATTCAAAGGAGGCTGACGAAGAAGTTTATGGTTCCAATTCTTGATTATTAGCTAGAAATGTGACCAGTCTCAGAGAACCATATCCTGACATAGGCTGTTCAGAGCCTCATTTCCACTGAAGGAAAACTCCCAGGCTTTGTAGTAAGCAAGCCTTGCTGATGAATGGCTACATTTTGCAAGTAGATGTCACTAGGAGGAGTGATTTCTGCAGCTGAGCACCCCAGGTGTTGAGCTTGATCATCTATCAGTAATCCTGTGTCTGTCTGTCAAGACAGACAGAACTCAGACTGGAGCTAACATAGCAGGCACACACACCAGCAAAGTCCCCCGAGGGAAAAAATGATCGATCACTCATCCCTGTCTTCAGGCACAGTCACATGCGCCACTTGAGAAACAGTTTACTTTCAAAATTTCCGAGAAGTAGAGTCCCTAACATAACTTAGTCATCCATTCTGAGGATTAGTACTCTTCACAAGGAGCAAATTCCTTAGCATCTCTGGGGTGGGGTGGGGTGGGGAGGAGTAACTGAGATAACAAATGGTTTCCTTTGAAATATTTGGCTCATTGAAGTGAGTGCATATGAAGTCAAAGCTACATACTGGGTATGGTCTGCCCTGTTACTGAGCTAAAATTAACTTGGGCGTCTAGTAGCGGGTCATGTGGTAGTTCAGTCACCTGTAGCTCCACATAACTCAGCAAAGGACTCAGGTTAGGAGTTCCAAAGTATGAGCAGTAACCTGGAATCATCAGCATCACTATTCATCATATTATATGTTTAAGAGTATTTTAGAGCAAACCAAGATTAATGTTATGTATGTTATTATGGACCAAGTTGCTTTTCATAATGCTTTTTACAAGTGGAAAAAAATTTAAACGGAAGTAAAAATATCAAAGATTCTAGCTAAATAAATTGTATACATTTTCTCAAATAGCAACTTTAACGAGTATTACAATAATGTCTGTAAATACAGGGGTAGGCTAAGGAGGTTTACAGTTGTAAGTACTCGAAACAGTTCATTCTTATATTATTATTTATTGATTACTGTATTACTTTCTATAAGAACAACTGTAAACCCTACTTTTGACCAATCCCTGTATTCATATTTGCTCATTTTTAAAAAATCAGCTTTCAAGCATTGAGAGGGTAATGGCCTGCTTGGACGTAGATCTGCACGCCTGCGAAGAACTTAGTCCTTTTTCTGTGTTGGGGAGCGTTTTGACTATGTAGGATGCGGTAGTAGACAACTATATTGCCTGGTTACAAAGACCAAATGCACACTAGAAAAGCTTTTGAAAGATTTGGAATTGTAAATTAAATAATCATTTTTAAAATGCTTTTCTCCTCTTCGCATCTCTCTCTCCCCCCTTCACTTCTGAGGAAACAAAATAAATTAAGAAAAAAATTTTATTTCTGACTATTTTAGCAAGAGAGTATCTGATAGATATGCAGCAGAATTGTAATTCAGATTTGCGTAGAAGTGGAAGGAATTCATTAGGAACTGGTAGATTCATGCGCAGATGGATACCTTTGATGAAGATTAGAGAAGGTAGTACAAAAACTGAAGTGTGATTTAAGACTTCAAGCATAATTGTACACCAGACAGAGCAGAAAGAAAACAATGGTGTTAATGTAAGAATATGGTTTTTCTTTTTAGGGAAGGAAAGGGAGTTGATTAGGATATTATTGTAATTATTGTTAATGCTGCTTGATGATAAGACCATAGAGCTATAGGTTCACTTTAATCACTAGTTAGCAACCAAAAAAATGTTCTACAAATGGAATTTAAGATGCTGTTACATATGAAGTATAAGTGTATAGTATCAGATTATATTGGGTTGGCCAAAAAGTTTGTTTTTTTTCCATAAGAAGGCTGTGTAGTTAAGTGCTTAGTTATCTTTAACTTCATTCGAAACAATTTTCTCATCATATTGTGACAGCTGTCATATCAGCATGTACTTTTTAAAAAACTTATCAAAATTGGTGAATTTTGGTGCAGCCATTTTAATATTAAAGATGGAAGAAAATACACATTTCCAGCACTTATATGCTTTTTTATTTCAAGAAAGGTTAAAAATGCAACTGGGATTCTAAAAAAGATTTATGCAGTGACTGGTTGAACGTGTCAAAAGTGGTTTGCAAAGTTTCATGCTGGAGATACCTCACTGGATGGTGTCCCGCGGTTGGGTAGACCAGCTGAGATTGATAGCAATCAAATCGAGGCATTCATTGAGAACAATCAACATTCTACCACACAGAAGATAGCCAACATACTCAAAATATCCAAATCAATGAAGTTATTGGTAAAAATGAAAAATGTGTCTTTATTTTACAGAAAAAAACCATACAGACTTTTTGGCCAACCCAATAATTAATAATGAGTCAGAACAAGTATAGCACTGTACTAAGAGAATGAGCCATTTCTGCAAAGTAGTTTTATTTTTTTGATCACTTCCTAAATATGTGACTGCTTCTATATTGACTTTTTAGTCTAATTTTATAATGATAGGACATTGTTGTGCTTATAACACTGTTTTGTACATGTTTATGAGCAATAAGTATTTTAGATTTCCCGCCTATTTTTAATCCCAATCCCTTTAAAGTAATAGTTTCTGACCCCCGTGTTTTTAGAGTGGGGAACGGAGGTCATTTTGTACGGATAAGCACGCTAGCAAAAGAGAGGTACTCCTGCGCACTTAGCTGTGATTTTGGATGCGGGCATAAGGCGTTTTGAAGACTTTTTTTTGAAGTAAACTTTAATGTGCAAAGTATGTATAATTCTTTCAAGTGAAAAATCTAAAATTCACACTAGATGGAGCTCTTAAGCTAATTCTAGGTTCACCGTTCAAAAGTTTGTTCCTGCTGAACAGTCTGGTAATACAATAGCCCTGACATTTTTCAGTGGAAGGCATTTTTTAGAATGCAGAGACTTAGGCTCCTGTTTTGTACCTCAGTTTGTGTTAGATGGAGAGTAAGGATGGAAAGAGGGATCTTATGTGGAATTACCATCATGTGACTTTGAAAACTAGATTTTCCTTGATATTCCAGAAATTTTTTACTTCTCAGTTTTTTAGAAAAAGCTTGTGGCTAAACAAATAGAAAGGTATTTGCTGATTGTGTAACAATTGGATTTCATTTGTAGGCTAGAGAATTTGTTGCCAATTTCTGTAACTTGAATGTTTGTCTTCTTTTCTCTTCAGATTGTTCCTCATGTAGTTAATTTGGTTCACTCCTTGAGAAGTGATGGTCTGCCTTCCAGTACAGCCTTCTTGGTGCAGTTAACGGAACTGATACACTGTATGATGTATCATTATTCTGGATTTCCAGATCTTTATGAACCTATTCTGGAAGCAATAAAGGTATGGCAATAGTTGTACCACTATTAGTAGATCTGCAGCACATGATGTGAAACAGAAATATGGTGAAACATTCCTATAACCAGCTACTCAATTTACTACTTTATGGTATCATGCTTTTTATTTTTGAAAAATGCAGTTCAAATCAGGGTTCATTAATATTTAGTGGGTAATCTCTTTCTTATTTGCTATGACTAATCTAAATTAATAACCATATTCAACTCTAGAATGCCATCAATTATATGGCATGTCTTTACATTTATAACAGCTTTTGAGGAAATTTGTTAAAGAAATGCTACGTTAAGTGTCTGCCTACATCAGAGTGCATCACAATATCAGAAGTGGTTGACTATGTAAGATGCATCTTAGAATCAAGGAAAGACAACTTAATAAAATATTTGACTTTAGTTTCTTTGCTATTTTTTATTCCATTTTAGCTATGAACTGTTCATGAATGTCCATATTTCAGAGACTCTTTAATTGACTTATTTGTGAACTAACCTTGTTTTGTAAGTGTGTGTACCTGTTGGATCTAAAAAGCACTGCTGCTGTTTGTCTGGAAGAGTAGGTCACAATAAGCACACTTCGCTTTTAGTGAACTCACTGCATGATCAGAGTGCAGCGAAAGAATTGGAGGACTTGCCAGAATTGGAGACTTAATCAGAAGTCAGCAAACACCAGTTCTATTAATAGCACTCATTTTTGAGGTTTGAAAGAATATAAGGTCTCATTATCTTCATTTCTGTATCTGAAATGAATAAAAACATTTTCTCTTTACTGTATGCTTAGCTAGATTAAGTGATATTGGTTGAGCCCGAACACAACGCTGTTCAGTGATTAGCGCATACCATTGGCATGACCTGTGACGCTTGCAGAAGTAAATGTCTCGTGTATAGGAGCTGTTTGACAGCCATGTTAATCTCGCTCTGTGATGTCACTGTGTCCATAGGTAAAAGGTGGCGCTGTTGTTAATTGATTGCTATTCTTCGTGCTTTTCATGTTGAAAATTGTATTGACTGAAATAGGCTCAGAAGAAGCAAGGATCTTGCTCTGAACTCAGGAAAGCACTTTCTAATAGCCGTCAACAACAGCAACAAACATCAGATTAAAATTCCTTCAGAAATTGTCTTCTGAGGTGCCAGTAAGTACCAGATGATAACAGCAGTCCAAAAAGCCTTCATGGTTTTCCCAGCTGAACGTACTCTCCAGTGCTCTACTCATATCTGAAATCACTTACGCTGAACATTTTATCTCATATATCACAACGCAAGTGAGAAGAATCTGTGTTTTGTAATAATTTTCAGTACGGTTAAGCATGAAGTTGAGTTTCATTTCTCAAAAGTCAGAGGTCATTGTGCTTAGATGCTTTCATGTTTCACCCCTGACTGCTTTGAGATCTTATTTATAAAGGTTAATACTGGGTAAATATTAGTAGTGAATGAAAAGGAGGTGAATTTAAGTCCTTATTCTACTGCCTTTGAATAGCGCTGCAGTATACTCTCTGATCTCAAAAGTTTTTAAAACATTTTGCAGGAAAATAGGAAATATAAATAGTTCAAATGTGACTTGAATCCTGGTTTTTTAGTATGCCTCAGCTTAATAAACTCTACCTTTAGGAGATATCAGTATATTTTAGGAGACAATTATTTTTGCATATAGTGTAATTTGATTTGTTGATGATCGAGATGTGCATTATACATGGGGTGTACTAATTCCCACATATAATGAGAATTGTACTTGGGAATCAGCACTAAAATGTGGGTGCACGTTATACTCAGCAAAATACGGTACCTTTTATCTGTTCTTGTGTTTTGTAATTATTTGTTACATAAAATGTCTTATATTATAAAATGTTCAAAAATAAATGCTAAAATTCCTTTATAATACAAAAACCAAATATCTAAATATAAATAAGTAAATAATTGAGTTAAAAAATAGATTTTTTGTGTGAAAGTTTGGGCCAAAAACATGGTTGCGCATTACACATGGCAAAATACGGTAAGTATCAGTGGAAGGATCTTCTCTATGATGTTAATTAACTTAATAACAAAAATAGTTTCTATTTTAAAACTTTCTTCTTTATGGTCTACAGGACTTTCCTAAGCCCAGTGAAGAGAAGATTAAATTGATTCTCAATCAAAGTGCCTGGACTTCTCAATCCAACGCTTTGGCATCTTGCTTGTCTAGACTTTCTGGAAAATCTGAAACTGGGAAAACTGGTCTTATTAACCTAGGAAATACGTGTTATATGAACAGTGTTATACAAGCATTGTTTATGGCCACCGAGTAAGTTTAAATTTGGGCCTTTGTATTTTCCTTTTAACTGTGGAAATTGATGCATGCTGATGAAATGTATAATGGTAAGATTGTCTTCATATTATTGCTTATAAATGGCAGAAATATATTTTCATATAATTTTCTTATATTCAGAATTGAAATTGCTTTTAGTGCTCAGGAACTACTAAAATATTTACTTATATAAATTCTACTTTATATTTATATTATATGTTATATTTGGAATCTTGTGAATTACTCTTAGTATTTATTAGTGTAACAGAGGGATTGATTTTTATGGCAGAGAGTTTGTGTTCTCAGTTACCGATGTGTTATTATCCTATAAGACAGTGTATTTTTTTAAACCTGTATATCTTTTGAAGAGGGTCCTATTTGTTTTTTTTTTTTCTGCTTGAGATAATTTGCAGTTTATCAGATCAGTAATTTCTTTGTTGCTGCCAAAGAAAGTTACACTCTGCTTCCCACCCCAAGTTGGTTGATATGAACAAATGTAAAAACAGGCATGTTCCTTTGCCTTACAGATTTACTTTTAAATTCACTTTCTTTTACAGCTAAGCAAATAGGAAATCAGAGGTCGTTAGCATGTGAATGCTGTCTGTAAAAGTAGACTGTTCTTAAAGCCAAACACATGGTTGGCTTTTTCTCTTCAGTACCAACAGAGGGTTCATGGAACTTGACTAAAGATGCTCACGAGTTGAGTTCCGAGTCTTTGTAAGTTCTTCTGTCTTCCTAGAGGAACCGTAAACTAAAAGACGAAGAGTTAGCTTTGTTTTATTTCCTGGCCTCATAATACAGGGTGGGGCAAAAAGTAGATTTGCAGTTGTGAGCACCAAAACAGTTTATTCTTGTATTATTATTTATTAATTATTGTATTATTTTCCATATGAACAACTGTTAACCTGCTATACATGCCATGTACAATGCGCATCCCAGTCATCAAACAATCGAATTACACTATATGCAAAAATAACTGTCTACTAAAATCTCCTAAAGGCAGAGTTTACCCAGCTGAGGAATACTAAAAAAAACCCAGGACTTCAAGTCACATTTGAACTATTTTTCCCTACTCCGTATACTGTCAACACTAAGGTTTTTTTTTTTTTTTGTTTGGTTTAGTATTTTCTTTTGTTTTTCGGTTTGTTTGTATTGGGGATTTTTGTTTGTTTTTGAGAAAATGTCTATGCTTAGACGTGAGTGATACCAGGCCCAGCCCTGAAAGAACCATCTCTCACCACCAGAGGGCGCCCAGCCCCGCCAGCGCACTTCGCAGGCGCTGGAGGGAGCAGAGACGCGGGCGGTGGGGAGGGGCCGCAGCAGTTCTCAGGGCTCGCCTTACCGAACAGTCCAGTAACACTGTGTCAGAGAAGGCCAGCAGCACGTTTTACTTCTTTGGTAACATGTGAATCCTTCATGCTTTTTAAAAAATTAAATTTAAAAGTATATAAAATAAATTTTTTGAATAAAAAAATCAGACATTTCCATTCCCAAAGATAATTTGTTAAGTTTTTTATGCATTGCTCCAGATCTTTTTTTGTGGTTACAAGACTTTATCCAATACAAGAGCAATGCAATTTTAAAAAATATTTATAGAGAATCCTACTTACATATTTCCTAGCTATTTGATTTTATGTTTATCTTTTAATGATTTGTGTGGAGAAATAGCCCCACGTTAGGGCAGTGACAGAACTATGTCTTTCTGAGTAAAGGGTCTGCCGTAATTTATTGAACCTTACTCCTGTTGATAAACATTGGCTTGTTTCGCTCCTAACGAATCTCCTCAGCCTGTGTGCCTATGAGAGTGTGTCCTTTGACTAGGACATGCATGCCAGGTGCTCTCCAGAACGGCTGCACTATCTGAACTATTTTTTTCCGAGTGCACACCCGAGTGTTCCCGTAATGCAGTCTTTAAATCAGTCTAACTTCATAATCTGCTTTGATGACAGGGTCTCCTTATTTCATGCAAATTTGAAAGACTTTAAATTATTAATTAATAACCTGAATGTAAATTTAGGTTATTAATCAACACTTTAATCCATTGCTACTTGATGACCCAGAACAGAGGAAAGGTGCATGGCGGTGCGCAGGCCGTTCCCAGGGCGCGCCGCCGCTGCTCCCGTGCCGTCGTTCTCCTTCCCGCCGCCCCACGCGCTGCAGGGGTGCCTGACCGGTAAAGCGCCATCGGGCGAGTGAGGTTGTGCTCTGAGGTTAAGTTCTTGAACTAACTTCCTTTTAGCTTTTAAAATGCATGTGTGTGTACACATTTTTACAAGATCATATTTTATTCTCTTTCAGTTTTAGGAGACAAGTATTATCTTTAAATCTAAATGGGTGCAATTCATTAATGAAAAAATTACAGCATCTTTTTGCCTTTTTGGCTCATACACAGGTGAGTAAGTGTATGTAGCATGTATATGTTAATATACATAATATGCATGTTAATATAATATTCTTTAAAGTTCACATTATACCAAACTTGGTAAGCCCTTTTTAACTGATGAAATAATGTATCTCTCACCCAGAGCAACAAATCCACTTTGAAATGCTACAGAGATACTGCCTAAAGTCAGGATATGCACTAAGTTTGTATTTCTTCCTCCTACTTTCCATTCTTGAGGACCTATTGTTCTAATCTATTGTTCTAATCTATTCTAATCATTATAGGAAAAATCTGATTGTTTATGGATCCTAAATAGACTGATTGTCACTGCAACAAACAGTTAAAATAATCCTGCGGACCCAAGCACACACCATCATGGGGGAGGATGCCTCGAGCATTATGTTTAGGGTTACCCCCAGGTTCTGATGTGACCTCCTGTCACTAATCTGGCTGTATGACCTTGGGCAAGTCACACAGTCTCTCTAGATCTTAATCCTCATCTGCAGAATGAGAAGTTATAACTGAAGGTTATCTAACTGTATTTGTAACTAATTTATCTGCCTTCATGTTTGACAGCTTGTAGTAAAGGTTAAGCACAATGTAATTTTAAGTAATCTTGATTAAACATATATTAGGATTTCAGTTGTTTGGTTCATGGTGTGCAAATCATTTCCTTGTACTGTCTCTACTGATACCAAAAGAGAGAAGCATATGCACCCCGGATCTTCTTTGAGGCCTCCAGACCCCCCTGGTTCACGCCCAGGTCTCAGCAGGACTGCTCCGAATACCTCAGGTTTCTGCTGGACAGGTACAGAGGGTTTGTACTGCTGGGGTCGGAATCGAGTTCTTTCAGAACAGGTTGTTTCTACGCAGTACTGTTTTTAGCTTTAAAAATATATTTCAAGTGTTAATTTTTAAAATACCTTGCATTTATTATAATTTTTGTGCTCTTTTATTAATTTGGTTTATTTTCCCTTACTTTAGACCAGCTGTTCTCAAAGCATGGCACAAGAACCCCTAGGGGTTCCCCAAACACTTTCGGGGTCTCTCCTTTTCTGGTTGTATATCCGTGTGTATGTGGTTGAGCCCAGACTGTCTTCATGCACTTTATCCAAAACTTTATCCCAAACTCCACACACACGAGATTGAACGCAGAGCAGACGGGAGGGTCTGACAGCCGTCTTCTGTTAAGCCACGTGCTTGAAATACGTGCAAAATGTAAGAGTGCCGTTCTTCTCACACTGGTTTTCATTAAAAATGATACTTATATTAACAAGGAATAGGTTTATAATTGTTTTTAAATATGTATGTTATTTTATTCTGTTTTGAACCTGGTAAATACTGATAGGCATAACCGTGTGAGCGAAGGCTCTCGGGTGGGAGTACAAACAGGTCCTGAGACCCACAAGCGCCGTGGCTGTTCCTTCAGGCCAGCTCGTAATTGGCTGGGTTTGGCACATTTCATCGTCTCCTTACCATTTAGTTAATAAAACCTATTACCTTCTTGCATCTTCCTGTCTTTGCCTCCCTTCTGTTATATGAATGACGAGTGAAGTTAGTGGGGCTTCACACATACACCTGCCCATCCATTCAGCTAAGGACGGTTAGACGGTGTCTTTGTGCCAGGCAGGCAGAGATGCACAAGACAGTTAGTAAGCGCACATGTAATTGACTGTAGCATAACAAGTGCTGCAAAATAGTAGTATGAAGAAGGTGCAGTGAAATACAGGGTGGTGATAGCCCGTAGCGTCTCTTCTAATCTGTGTTCTCAAACTGTTTAATATTCCTCTTGATTAAAAGAAGAGAAACTTGATGTTTAAGTTAAGCATTATATTTGATAAAATAATTTGTTTATATAAGTCACCAATATGTTTTAATAGAAATGACACTGAAACTTACCTGAAGCAGCTGTGTAATGATATCCTCTCCTGCAGGCTCCATGAAGAAGAAAAGATCTTGAAAGTCCAGTCCTCGCACAAGCTTTCCGAAAGTCTGGGATGCACTGAAACTTCTCTCCAGGAGGCAGCCAGTCAGGCAGCTGCACTGACAGAGGCCCCTTACACAAGTGATGGTGAGAAGACTTTGATAGAAACAATGTTTGGGGGGAAACTCCGAACTCACATATGTTGTTTGAACTGCAGGAGTACCTCCCAGAAAGTGGAAGCCTTTACAGATCTTTCACTTGCCTTTTGTCCTTCCTCTTCCATGGACAACTTGTCTTTTCAAGATCCAGCAGCATCACCCAATACACAGGATGGGGGTCCAGTGGGAGCCTGTGCATCTGGTCCTTCGGAAGAGCTGGGAGCTTATGATCCGGCAGCAGCGGCCTTTGTCTGCGACTCAGCCCTGAGTGAGAGAATGGCAGGCAGTCCTCCTGATAAGTTTTGCTGTGCGGAAAGCACTTCTGTCCCTAGTGACTCTAGCAAGAATTTTATTAATAAAGATGTACCTCAGAAACTGGGGGGTGAAGCCACGCCTTCAGTAACTGACTTACTAAATTATTTTTTGGCTCCAGAGATTCTCACTGGAGACAACCAGTATTATTGTGAAAACTGTGCCTCTCTGCAGAACGCCGAGAAAACTATGCAAATCACGGAGGAGCCTGAGTACCTTATTCTCACTCTCCTGCGATTTTCTTACGATCAGAAGTATCATGTGAGAAGAAAAATCTTAGACAATGTGTCACTGCCACTGGTTTTGGAGTTGCCAGTCAAAAGAACTACTTCTTTCCCTTCGTTGTCAGAAAGTTGGTCTATAGATGTTGACTTTACTGATATTAGTGAAAACCTAGCTAAAAAATTAAAGCCTTCTGGGACCGAAGAAGATTGCTGCCCCGGACCGGTCCCCTATCTGCTAAGTTCGGTCGTCGTTCACTCCGGCGTTTCCTCCGAAAGCGGGCACTACTACTCTTACGCCAGAAACGTCACGGGCACGGGGCCCTCGTGCCAGCTGTGCCGCCGCTCTGAGGCTCGGGCTTTCGCCTCCTCCCAGAGTCGTCTGCTCGACGGTCCCAGCGCGGTCATTGACCAGGATTTGGAAAATAAGGAAGTGTCAAAAGAGTGGTTTTTATTTAATGACAGCAGAGTGACGTTTACTTCATTTCAGTCAGTCCAGAAAATTACAAGTAGATTTCCAAAGGACACAGCTTATGTGCTTTTGTATAAAAAACAGAACAGCACTAATGCTTTAAGTGGTAATAATTCAACCAGTGGACTCTGGGTAAATGGAGACCCGCCTCTGCAGAAAGAACTTATGGACGCTATCACAAAAGACAATATACTGTATTTACAGGTAAGTTGGAAATATAAACTTCCTCACTTGTGGAAAATATTTAAACAATTGATAGTTGGTGAAATGAGCACCCTAATTTTGAAATCCAACTAACACATCTTCAGGGAATTTACAGAGTAGTAATTCTGAAATTTGAAACTGGGTTTACATGAAATGGGCTCAACCTATATAACTAAATTCTCTTTCTAATGTGATGAGTTATGAAAAGTCATAGTTAGGTGCAGTAGAGAAGACTTGTTTTCAGTTACAAAAGATGTAGTTATTATAAAATCACTCCATACAGAAATATAGAATGTTTAATAAAATGGAAGTATCTTCCCTCTCCCTTCAGTGCCACCTCCCTGGGGAAAGAACTGCTAAATTTGGTGTTTATTCCTTCGAGACCTTTGAATCAGTATTTTAAGGGCTCTTTATTGACATCAGGTGGATAAGATAAAGGACAACAAAAGGCAGAGCGTGTGAAGAAAGGACGTTCACATTATTTAAGGATCTGAACAATAAAACCAAGAAGACAAACAATTAGTAAATAAAACCTTTCATAGGAAAATATTTTATATAAGCTGAATTTACTTATAAATATACTTTCTGCAAGGAGTTGGTGATTTTATTACTTTCAAATTAATAAAGATCTTGCTCAAAATATATTTCTTTGAAACCTGTGAAGTTTCTGTTAATATAAAGGACCAACAGTAAATTACAGGTGAAATTGTAGGTATATTAACTGGCTAAATCTAAAAGTTTCTAAAATTTTTGCTTAAAAGTCCCAAAACTACTATAAGATACAGACAGTGTAAGAAGAAATGGGCCACTACAGTACTGGTTTTACTGACTTTTAGAGGGAATTTTTCTCAAAAGTTTTGAAACTTACTGTATTATAAAATAGTCAAATAATGATATAAATTTTTAGAGGAGCATGGCAGTGTACTAGAGAGTGACAAAAACAATACAGAAAAAACTTAGAAACTCACAAGATTTGGTAGAACTGACTCACAAAGGTTCCCACACCCGGTCAGAAGACTTGTGATCCCAGGAATGGAATGTGTACGGCCGCGCCCTTGCCGGTAGCCAGCGAGCACTAGATGTTAAGCATCACGATTCTTAAACGGTAAAGAGGCGAGTGAGGGTAAGAGGGTTAGGCTGAGACAGAAGTTTCCTATAACGTAAATAGAGAGATTATGACCCAGGGCAACCTTGAGTTTTTGGGAACACGCAGATTATTTCTGTAGCAGTGACTGGGTGAAATACCAGAGGAGAGACGTGGATTTTGAGAAGCTGAGAAGCTGCCCCAGTTCCGGGGCAGGGGTGCCGAGTCGCGCTCTAAGCGGGACAACTACTGGGACTGCCCCGTAGCCTGATTTTCTCTGTCTTGCCAGTTACCCCATTACGTCCTGGTTGTACAGTATTTGAGTGTGATGCGCTGTTCCTTGTGGTTTTATCGTCACTGTAAAAGGAAAATGTTGCGTACTGTCATTCAGTATTTCAGCGTTGTGCAGTTCTAAATTTCATCTCATGCCTCAGCTTGGCAAGTTATTTAAAGCAAAAAAGATGTCACTAAGTTAAAACTTGACTTTATTTAATAGTTAATGCCTTAATTTTAACTAATACTTAACTATTCAATTTTTAACAGAAAAAAATCTAGTTAGAAATTATATAATAGTATTACCTTGCCAGATGAAGCAAAGTAACCAGACTTTTAACTTAAAAAATAGGATATAGTACAAGTTTTGTTACTAATGTTAACTGTACTCTGAAAGCTCTTCAGGGTGATCGTGCCTGACAGGTTAAGGCCGATGCGGCCGCAGTGGCTTCTGGACCTAGTTGACATGACCCCATTTGAAAGTTCCTGACCCTTTCCCAGAAAGATGGGAGAATATTTTACGTATTTTTCCAAGGAGTTTATGCCAGTTTTTAGAACCCAGGTTTATAGCTTGCCAAATGAATTTGCCAGAATTTATTCATTTTTTCTCCCTTTCTCAGCTAAGTGCCTAATAGTGTTCTGTCTAACCTGAGGTCATTAATATTTATTGAGCACCTAATGCGTGTCTTGAGCATGTAAGTGAATATGGTTCCTGGTAAAATTTTTAATGGTCCAATAGAGAAAACTATTAAGTATTACAATAAGAAGACAGGCTCCATTTTCCTCAGTAGTGTTTTGCGATGTTTACTTTTACTTAGAAATATTGTAAGGAAAGGGAAGAAAACTTCAACCTTCTGTTGTTATTGGTATCTTTTACTATAATCACCTACTTCCAAAAAAGCCCCGCTTGACGCAGAGTAGGCAGTAAGTCCGTTGTCGTGACCTTTGAGTTCTGCATCCTCTGTATTCGAAACGAAATCCATTCTGTCATGTGTTGATAAATGTAACAGGAACTGTACTGTTACTGCAGAGAAATTTTAGGACCGCGGGCTTCAGGTCCCTCTTCTGCAAAGTGTGACGTGCAAACAGCCAGCCTTCAGGATCTGGCGTGCCGTAGACTTACACCAAGAATTTTGTCCTCCACTTGTTCACTCCATCTGCACTTATGTACTTAGTCAGGGTTGGAAAGGATTAGTGTAGTCAGTATTTTTAAAGTTACCAAAATGGGAAGGATGTCACTAAGGATTAAGGCAGTTTTAAAATATTTACATAGATGATATATCCATCAATTGTATGCAGCATTTTAATTTTGTTACAATTAATTTTAATTTTAGGAACAAGAGTTGAATGCTCGTGCCCGGGCACTGCAAGCTGCTTCTGCCTCCTGCTCGTTTCGGCCAAATGGGTTTGATGACAACGACCCCCCCGGAAGCTGTGGCCCGACTGGCGGAGGGGGTGGAGGAGGGTTCAGTACTGTCGGCAGACTCGTGTTTTGATCCGGAGAGAGTCCAAAATGCACTGGACACAAAACATCCCGTGCTGTGACTGTTAAAATGTCGGACTGCAGTAAGAATCATATCTTTTATTTTTCTTTTCATTAGACCCTTATACTTTAAGAAAACACACTCAGTGCTTGTTTTTATTCTCTTGACCATACATCTACTAACAAAATGCATCATGGGAAAAAAATCTACCTCTCAAAATTTCATTTGCTTTTGTGGTTAGACATGCTCGACCAAAAAATTTTCTGAGGGGAATATGTACCTGGTCCCTAATTAAGCTGCATTACATTTAGTAGAGGCATTTAAATGCTTCTATCCTCAGTTTTACTGAACAAAAAAATATAACTCATTTAGCACCCTTTATAAAAGAATTATGTTAGCGGTGAAGGAAATATTGTTTAAAAAGAAAATCCTTTATTCCCTGTGTCGTTACCCCGTTGTCAAATTCCGATCTTTGAAGACACTAGACATGACGCAGTCTCCGATTCTCCGATGAAGGCAATAACACGAAGTTGATCGGGCTGGAGCGCTTCGCTCGGTGCTCTCCTCGGCACCATTATGTCTGCGTTTCAAGGACAGGTGTTTTTAAAGGGATTATTTATACATACGTGCTGAACCGATTTTTAAGAAAGGTGCATGATCCTATAGGAGCAGCATTTTTACCTAAAAATTGCTAACTTTGTAGTATTTCTAATTGTTTAAGAATTTGAAAATTCTATTTCAGGGAGTCTATCTTCTGTGTGTTTTGAAGGAGGTGAGTTCTGTATGTGCCTTGCAGTACTGTAATTCAAAAATAGGAATCTTTGGCTGCAGAAAAGCTTTTTTAAAATGAAATGTTAGGAAGTAATTTTTTGTGCTAACATTAAAATTATAACTTTTTGAAAGGTATTAGATTTTCCTGAAGTAAAATCTGATGGTTCTAAATCGGTGTGTGATAGTTTGTTTTTAACTCTTAGAAGAATTCAGAGGAAATGAATGTAGTCAAGTAAAAAAATCTTCTTTGATTTTGTTACTTATTCCTCGAAATATTAAACATTGATCACGTACATTTAGAGTTGTATATTTGGATTTTCTTTGTTTGTTTGAGGTTTTGCACCATTGTTTCTATTTCATCATTTCAGGTAAAATGATAAAGTGTCAGATTCTACCATCCCATGTTTTTTTTTGCCAGAAACGGAAACAAGCCAGTTCTCCTGAGTCTCAGTTATACAGGATTCCAGGGCAGTTCCAGAGTTGACTCTTAACTTCCAGTGTTAACTCTTTAACTTAAAGTTAACTCTTTAACTTCCAAAGTTAAAAGGGTTTAACTCCGCCACGGCTGTACGTTGTTCTGAACATTGGTCTCATTTGTTTTGAAAACAGGTTAAGAAAAGAATGGTCTTTGGTGATTTGGGGTTCATCTTCTTCCCAAGTTGTTGGTGGGAGTGGTGTGAGACAGCACTCCTCATCCGCACCCCGCTACGCCCCACTTCTGACCTGTTTCCAGTCACCAGGAGAACTGACTGAGTTAGCTGATAACTGGAAATTCTTTGCAGAATCAGACGAGCTTTCCTCTGTAAACAAATGAACCAGAAGAATTTTTATCATACTTCTTTCCTGTGGGTGTCCTCTTGTTCTAATGGCAAATTTCTAAGCTACCCTGTGTGATCCACAGATCAGATGACTTCTAATCAGATTATATCAGTCTTAGCATTTCCCAAAATTGGTAAAGTCATTTAACACTTGGTGGATTGATACTGGGTTCAGCTGCTTCTAGAAACTTCCATAAAATCAATTAGAACTATATACACAGTTCTGTCTACAAATATCAAGTTGTTTAAGGGTTTTATGTGTCAATGTAGCCTGTATTGAATTATCAAAATGATGGCAAAAAGGTAAAACTCTAGTTATATAATAATACTGAAACTATTTGGATAACTTCATTCCAATACCAAAGGCTTGAAATTAAAGACTTCCTTCTAAGATTAAAAATATAGTTACATTAATTATTTGCTGAATTTAAAGTGTTGTAGCTATGCAAGACTTGGAACCAGAACAATCACAAGCTTTATTCAAAAACCCACCCAACTGAACTTTTTTAATAAGCTAATACTTGCACTGCTCCCATCTGTGTATTCCTCCGCCAACGATTAGCACCTCTGTTACTCACTTGCGCTTCAGTTCATTGTCATTTTAGGCCTTTTCTTCATGCCGTACTCCCAACCCTTGTACTTTCCTCCACCTCTTGCGAATGTTAGCAGGTCTGACTTGAAGGCTGACCTAGAGTAATACTGCTGTTTCTCTTTAGTTCAGTCCTGGGGAATCAGTTTATGAAACTGCTTGTTGCTGCTAAAAAAAAATTTAAAAATTTCTTAAGAAAGCAGCTCATTAGGCCTCACTGCTGACAAAAATGAAAAACTAGATATCTAAGTCTGTTCCTTTCAAAGATCTTTATTGACACACTGAGAAAAGTAAATTTTTTCAGAGATTTGCAAAAAAACAATTGTTCAGTCCAGCAAGCCCTCAGCAGTGCCAGTGCACTCTGACCCCAGACACTCACACAGCTCAAGTTGGAGAAGGGAACCCACCCCTTCTCCCTTCAGACGTCTTCCGCCACGCCCTGCCCGCTGGAATGTCGGAGAAGCATCTTCCGCTGCACCCTGCCCGCTGGACTGTCGGAGGGGAAGCATCTGCCGCCGCGCCTTGCCCGCTGGACTGTCGGAGAAGCATCTTCCGCTGCACCCTGCCCGCTGGACTGTCGGAGGGGAAGCATCTTCCGCTGCACCCTGCCCGCTGGACTGTCGGAGAAGCAGAGCTGTTGGGCTAGAGATCCGCATCTTATCTCAATACCGTAAGATTCCAGAATAATCCCTTGGATGTAGAAATAAAGATCCATCATGTCTAGAGCCATTGGGGGGACTTTGTGACAGGCTCCCAGTGCCTGTTACATTTTCAACTGTCATTTGGAAAGAACAAAAATATTTCAAAAGTGCATCTCGAATTCAAATCTGTCTTTTTATTTAGTTCTGTTTTTTTGATAGTGTTACTTGTAAGAGTAGTTGTATTTTTATATGCTTCCTCTTTAAAAACGTTCTCCTACCCTCCGATAAAAGTGTGAAGGCTTGTGTGCCCAGCGCGGTTTACGGAAAACCTAACCGGTGTAGCCCGTCCAAGGCAGGGTCCTATGGAAACCGGCGTTTTGATGTTGTGCGCTTTGTTCCAGCTCTTCACGTTCAGCAGGTCTTTTCCTGTGGTGGTGGCCTTCACTGGCATCGTGCATTTCCGTACGGTGTCGTTTCCATAAGAACGCTCTACTCTGTGCACACCTAAATCCTGGCGGTTTTTCCTAAAGAGTTTAGATTTATAAAACTATGTATTTCTGAAGTAGAGAAGGGTAAGTTATTCACATTTGATGAAAACTTACTAGGAAATGTTACGTGTTTTTAATGACTCAGTGACACCATCTAGAAGAGTGAGGTTGATGGATCCTGTAACTAACAGGTTACAGTGCAACAACCAGGAAATTTGAATGAAAAGTTATCCCAAGTTTAAGAAACAAGTCTAAAATGTACGTCGTTCCACAGACATTTGCAAACATTTACCAGACCGCCATATATCATCACAGCATTGGCTTTATTTTGTTTTGACTGAGTTTTCTTATAGAGTCCTCTTTGGAAGTGAATGAACCTCAAAAACAGTAGGGAATTTCTAAAACACAAGGATTCAAAGTAAACAGTGCTTTAAAAGAAAAAAACACCAGCTTGTAAAGAAACTGCAGCTTTCCCATGTAAAAAGAAATTTGGCTACAGAAATATTTTTTAAAGAAATGAAGTAAATATTTTTGTAAAACCAACAGTCTGGCCTTCGCAAGTGAGCGGGGCCTGTTATGTAAAGCCTTTCGCCCCGACGTTACATAACCAGCGTGGACGTACCGTGAAAAATAGAACCTGAGGAGGCGGCCAAGTGTGCTGCCAGCTCTCACCCGTGTCCGCTTCGGCCCACGGTGGTTTTTCTTAGCAGGGCTCGTGTGTTCATGTTGTGCTGGACACACACACGTGCGTGTGTACACCCCCCCCTTGGTTTCAGGGGGATGGAAGGTTAGCCTTTGTTAACTGGATCAGCGGTTTTAAACCTTGCACTCATGTCAGAATCACTTAAAAGGCTTTTTTAAAATAATACCATACCCAGGCTCCACCCCAGGCCTATTAAACTACGCAAAGACTGGGCATCAATATTTTTTGAAGTTTCTCGTGTGATTTTAATGTGCAACCCGGGTAAAGACATCTCGGCTAGAAAAAAGAGAGGTCCATTTCCTAAGGCATTTCTCCAAGGAGACGAACGTATTGAGCAGCCCTCATGTGCTGGGCGCTGGTAGGTGTTCTGTTTTCGTGTCTTTCCAGCTGACACCAGCCCTGGAAGGGGGTTCAGACCTCTGCCCTCCCCTTGCCCTCCTACAGATAAAGGAAACGAAGACAGTGGGAACTTACTGGCAATCATGCAGCTAAAAAATTAGAAATTGAGATTTTTTTACATCAGAATTGAGATTTTAACACATCTTCAGAACTCCAAAAGTCAGTGCTACAATGAACGGACAGTAATGAGAAAAATGGGAGCAAAAGACTTAAGCAAATTACATAATAAAGGCTTGCAAAAAATTTTGTGAAGTGTAATGTCTACCGTCTGCTTCACTTATGCTTTTGCACTCCAAACGTGATCCCTACAACAACAAAAAGTTCTGCTCTGTTAAATCGGCAGTGTGCCGATCGGTGGAGAAACATGGTCCTTAACGGACCTATTTGCTGCCCTTGTTTAATCTCTGCTTGCCCTGCTCGCTCGCTCTCTTCCCTCTCTTCCTTCCCGCCCTCCTCAGTCAGACTGAACCTTGCGTAGACCTTGTTCAGATGGCTCGCGGATGCGCACGTGCGAGGCTCAGGAGAGCCGGCCGTTCCCATCGCCACTTTGCCCTCTCAGTCCTCAGCTGATCGATTCCTGCTCCCTTGGCTCTATGCTCAAGTGTTACAACTAACTTCACAAACCGGTTAGTCTCCCTTTTCATCCTGGCTTCTATCTTGTGCTTCTTGAAAAGGCTGTGGCTTAGTAGTGAAGCTAAGTTAGTCCTCAAGTAAAAGCTGATTTTTTACACCCAACCAAGACTAAAAGCAGCCCTTGACAGAATCAAACTCACTGCTAAGGAACTGCATGGGGAGCAAAGTCCAGCGCAGCGATTTTCAACCTTTTTCATCTCATGGCACATACGAACTAATGACTAAAATTGTGTGGCACACCAAAAAATACATTTTGGGGCCAATGTGACTTTTTAAAAAAGTGTAATTTTGATTCATTCACACCAGATTGATATTGTCGTGTTGACTGTTGTCTTTTTTTTTTTATTTATTTAACAACCTAAGGGAAAGGAGGTCAGTCCCCCTGACTAAAGAGGTATTGCATGTTATAAAAATTCTTGCAGCACACCAGTTGAAAATCATTGCTCTAAAGGAATGCGATAAACGCAGCATTTAGGAAAGTAAAATTCACAATATCTAGCATCTCATCAAAAGATATCAGGCAATCAAAGGAGGAAAATAAAACTCCTACCCCGGGGAAAAACCAATCAATAGAAACAGATTCAGGACATTATGGAAAGGGAGGAATTCACAAACTAGCAGCTTAAAGATACATAAAGAAAAACATGAACACAGCAAGTGAAGAAATGGAAAATCCAAGAAACTTAACAGCACCCCAGCAGAATGAACAAAACCACACCAAGGTACATCATAATCAAATTAGTTAAAAACTGATAAAGAGAATAAAAAGAGTATGGGGAACCTATCCAAGTGGCATGGCGAATGTAGCCCAGCCCCTGACTTGGAAAACCAACAGGGAGTGAGGTCCGCACACAGGAACCAAGCCCACAGGTCGGTTTTCCCGTGGGGAATCAGGCCTGCATTGTACCCGGGCTGCTTTGAAGCTTGCTTTTTGCTAAAACTCCCTCACCCTGAATTGAGGCAACAAATGTTTACTGCATATCTTTAACTTCCTAAAGTCTGTGCTAAACCTCCCAAGTATGGAGCGTAACCAGTTCAACCACTTCTCCCCTTGCATCTGCAAAGTCCTTCTCTTTGAAGTAATTAACGACATTCTTTCCTTTGTTATCTGTAAAAGGTAATCACCTACAGCGAACCTGTGCCTGGTAAATGAGGACCATCCTCAATGCAATGTGCCCAGAAAAGCAATGAAAGCCTGTCCGGGCAGGGGCGGGGGCTGGGGCTCTCCCTCACTCAGAGAGTGGCCATGCCGTCCCTTTTCCTCCACAGGACTTGTGTAGTCTGTGTGAATTTGTTCATCGCAGCCACAACACACGGACCCAGCTGGCCAGAATCTACATCAAAAGGGAAGGGATTACTGTGTACAGATTGTCAGATATAAAAATGGTCATGGGGTGGTAAAGTACAGCATAGGACACATAATCAGTAACACAGTGATAGCTATTTCAGGCACCAGCTGATACGGTGCCAGGTGGGTAATACACTTACTGGGGTGATCACTTCGTAAATTATATAAATGTCTAATCTATTTATACACCCAAAACATACAACATTCTAAGTCAACTGCAATTGGAAAAAAAAAAAAAGTTTAATTATAAAGAAAAACTTGAAAGCAACCAGAGAAAAAGAACATGTGCATAGGACAGAGGTCAGCAAACTACATGCAGCCCTCAAACCCAGCCTTTCCCCTTTTTCTTTGTCAGTGTTTACTGGACCATCGCCATGCCTATTGGTTCACCTCGGGTCTGTGACTGTTTTCACAGTGCAATGGCAGAGCCGAGTAGCTGTGACAGAGACTACAGGGTGTGCAAAGCCAAAAATATTGACTAGAATACTTCCAAATTTTTCATAATCCTGATATTGAAAAACAAGACAGCAGTCTTATTAGAAATTATGCAAGCTAGAAAGCAATGGAATGACCTCTAAAAAAAGGCAGGAAGAACAACTGTCAACCGGAGAAAATATCATTCAGAATGAAGGTTAAAGACTTACTTAACAAAAGCTGAGAGAGTTTTTTTTTTTTTTGAATACTTGCACCACAGGCTGTGTTACAGAAAATTCTTCAGGCTGAAGGAAAATGATACCAGATGGAAACTTGGATGAACACGAAGAAAGGGAGTGCTGGGCCTGGATTTGGCACCTGACTGAATTTACAGACTATCCAGGAAAGGAGGGACAGCTCTGGAAAGCTCAAGACTCCCACTGTGCCCGCGAGCAGCAATCTGGCCCTCCTGCCGCGTCCGGCGCACCGTGCAGACAAGGCGCTCCCTCCCTCCCCAGGAGAAGAGTGTGAACACGGTCCACAGCAGGGGTCGGCAACGACAGCCCGCGAACCAGACACTAGGTAGAAAACCCAAAATGTTAATGTAAGAGTGTTTAACCTACATGTAAACTAACTCTTAGAGTTAATGAGTGGATTCAGCAAGTTCCCTGAATAGAAAGCCAATATACAAAATTCGAGTGTATACCTGTGTATGAGGAACAAGAATATAAAGTGTAATCATATCAAATACGGTGATAAAAAAAGTGGTTTTATAGAAACCTAAGAATACATGGACAAGACCTCCACACACGATACGAGAAAACATTTAGGAAATTGGAAACCTAAATAAATCAGGGCTTAGAAAGCTCAATATTATAAATATCTAATTTCCCTCAAACTGACCTATAGGACCAATGCATTCCCAATCTTGGCATTCTTACTTGTGCTAATTAAGAAGCTGATTCTAAAATGGAAATGGAAAAATTCTAAAAATAGTCAAGACTCTGAAATAAACGCCAAGGTAGGATGACTTTCCATACAGGATAACAAGCCTTATAAAGCAAAAATAATTGATAGAATGGGCTTATTATTTCTGTTCAAAAGAATCCAGAAGTAGACCCATATTTTTATGCACACATGATTTATGACAAAAATAACATAACCATCCATCCTGATTTGCCTGAGACCGTTTGCAGGACACAACTTTCAGAGCCAAAACCAGAAGAGTTGCAGGAAAATTAGGAAAACCGGGATGAGTAGGTCACCCTAAACAAAGACGGCACTTTACCATAGCGAGGAAAAGATGCTCTCGTCCATGGCCTATAGTGGAATGATTGGGTAATTGTGTAAAATCAAAGAAACTTAGCCCTTACCTTACACTATGTACAAAAATGAATTTCAGGTCCATCATAAATCTAAAAGGCAAAATAACACTTCTAAAAGGCCACTTTGCAGAATATCTTCAAATCCTAATAGAAAAAATTTCTTAAATGGAACCTAAAAAAGCCTTTGTGTTGAAGGAAAACAATGGTAAAGTGGATAACATAAAATGGAAAACTTCTGTTCATCAAAGACACCATTCAGAATTAAAAAAAAAATACAGCCGTGGAGTGGGATATGTGTAACTCCTAGGTAAATATGCAAAGAACTGCCACAAGTCATTTAAAAAGACAATCCATTGAGTGAGCAAAAGAGGAGCAGGAACTTCAAAAGACAACACATTTCTAATCAACATACAGCAAGACGCTGATCTTCATTAATCAAGAAATGTCAATAAAAGCAGAATGGTACACCATTAAATGCTCAGAAAATGAATCAGCTTTAAAAGACTGACAGTATGAAGTACTGATGAGGGTGTAGAACATAACCTTTGTGCGCTTGCTTACAGGAGTGGAGGTTAGTAAAAGTATTTATACTTTGGAAAACTGGCAGTATCTTCTAAAACTGGTCACGTGTATATTCCATTACCCAGAGACTGACTACCAGGAATTGGTCCTAGAGAAACGTGTGCACAGAATACCTTTCAACATGCTCGAAGTAGTACTCGTGGCAGCCTCAAACCTGAAATAACCCAATTGTCTATGAAGAGAAGAACCAATAAACTGCGGCATATTCATTCTAAATTCCCGTAGAGCAGTGAAAATGAATGAACTCCAGATATGCATCCCAACATGGCTGAATCTCACAAGCATAATATTGAGGAAAACAAACCAGTCACGAGGAAGGAATACACACTTATCAAATGGTAAACTTACAATTTTGTACTTTTCTGGATGCCTTTTATCCTTGGAAAGAGAATTTTAAAAGTTTTGTTGTAACTGCAGTTCTTTTAAGGCTGGCCAAGCAAGCTGTAAGACTAGAGGCAAGAAAGCAGCTAAGAAGCCAAGAGAGCTGCAGAAAATAGGGAGGGTGAAAATGAATTATTTGCATAAATGTAAATCGAGTACCTATGTTTAGTGTAAATAGAAATGTGAGCTCCTCAGGCCCCATAGCCAGCTGTTCAGTGGTCAGTGGCCTGTGCGGCATGTGGCTGCCCCCACGCGCAGGACAACTCAAAACAATGGCGAGGTGCCATCGTGGCAGCAAACTGTTCCCATCCTGGGTACGCATCATCAGGGGACTTAAAATAAATACGGACCTCTTCTCCAATTATGAAATAACTGCAAATGCTAAAGAAAAAAATTCTGGGTGCCCATCTTAGAAATTTCCATTTCAATCATATTCAGAGAATGGACCACAAACAACTTCTGAAAGAGGAACTTATTAACGACTTCTCCATCTCAAGGCAATGGAGCGACAGACTTATTTTAATGCTACTCTTGTCCACCACTTATTAACCAGGCGGTCCATGGATGTAAAAAAGAAAGTAACTCAATGTTCGCTTGCCTTATTAGAACATCTTGTCTTCTTTTTAAGGTCATTTTTATTTCTTGGGTTTCGGGTTTCATTCTGTCCTCCACTTCCTGGAACTGACCCTAGTGTCCTTATAGACCATAACAACCTGAAACTAATATAATATTGGGTACCAATTGTAGTTGAAAATTGTTTTTAAAAAAACCAGACACCTTTTGCAGGACGCCTGCCCTGTGCTGTGTGATCTCGCTGTTGCACTCACAGCGTTCCAGTAGGGGGCGCTGCTGCCCCTGAGGTCCTCCAGGACCTGTACTTGGCCTTGTCCAAGGCTCCTGTTTACACATACCATTCACGCTGTATTTTTTACAGCTAATCTTTCCAGAGAACTTGATCATTTTTAGATGTGAAAAATACACTTGCCCTTAATTTGGTTCTGTCTGGAGCAGTCTATTCTCTTTTTTTTCTTTTTTTATTATATTTTATTGATTATGCTATTACAGTTGTCCCATTTCTCCCCCATCATTCCCCTCCACCCTTCACATCCCCTCCCATCCACCTTCCCCACTTTAGTTCATGTCCATGTTTCATAAGTTCTTTAGCTTCTACTTTTCCCACACTATTCTTGCCCTCCCTCTGTCTATTTTCTACCTACCATCTATGCTACTTATTCTCTGTACATTTTCCCCC